>WWET01005502.1:16995-37481 GCA_011038615.1 Limnodynastes dumerilii | reverse complement strand
CAACACAACACATACACAGTGCCCGGATGCAGCGGTCCGGGCACTGTGTATGTGACAATACAGTGTCCGGGAATAATACTATTCCCGGACATTGTATTGTCTCCGGGAGAAAAGGGTCCCGGGAGTCGGACCGCTGCACCCGGGCACTGTGTATGTGTTGCCAACACAACACATACACAGTGCCCGGATGCAGCGGTCCGGGCACTGTGTATGTGACAATACAGTGTCCGGGAATAATACTATTCCCGGACATTGTATTGTCTCCGGGAGAAAAGGGTCCTCTCCCGGGAGTCCAGGAGATCTCCCTGGATTCCGGGAGTCTCCTGGACGTTCCGGGAGAGTCGGCAACTATGTGCTATTTATATGCTTTTTACAATTATGTTTACATTTTTTATTTTATATTGTTATTTTACTAACATAAATTTAGTAAATTTATTATAATCAACTTTTTATATAATGCATTTTTTTGTAAAAAAATAAAAATATATAAATTCATGTATATAGAAATATTTTCTATAGTGTTAAAGCACAAATTTCATAAAAACATATATACAAGAAGCATAAACTAACACCAAACCATACGTAATTCAACTTAAGATTAGTAGAAAGCTACTTTATCTTTTGTCATGTTTATTTTTTTCTTCTGCAAGACCCTCGCACTTGTGAGTATGTCCTAACTTAAGAGGAAGCCGGGTCATTCCAAATCATCACAAAAAAAAGTAACATTTCAACCCAACCGTTCAGATTTTCAAGAAATTTAGTAGGATGGTTAGTGAGTTAAAGTAAATGTCAAATGTAAAATTTTGGTCCTCAGTGATACACAGTGTTCACCCAACGGTTGCAAACATGACAAAACGGTAGAATTTATGCTTGCATGGTCAACTGAAACGAATCATAACTGTGCTTTCTGATTGTGAAAGAACTTTCATGTTGATCTAATTTTCAAGCTAAGGAATCATAGTATTCAGAAAAAAATTGTATTATATTGAAATACTGACTTTTTCATTTCAGTCAGTCCTTGTGATTCCCTTTCGTTCTTTGTTCCGTCTCTGTGTTCAGTGTGGTTCGTTACAAGTCAGTCCCTTCTGACTTGTCTATTCCCGCTTTCTGCTCAGTCTGTTCCTTTGTCTCTCTTTACATATTTTCTCTCTTCTATGAATTCGGTTCCGGGGGCCGCGACCTGTTGTTGGGGCGCAGCCAATTCCAACTCCACCATCAGGGGCTCTGGTAAACACCACCTGATAAAGATTCCGCGCCCTGGTAACCGTTCTTGTAATTTTCCTTTTTCCTCTTACATTATAACCAGCCCCAATACATGGGGCTCTGGGTCCCAATGGACCCAATGAATCCTAGCCCTGCTCTGGTTCTGGCAAACCAGATTCAAGCCGCCTCCAAGGTGGTCAAAAACCTTTCAGAACGTCTTGCCGCTCATGAAGCTGCGACTCAAGCAGTCCAGGAGCCCCGGCAGCAAACAGTGGTCCAGCCAAAGCTCAATCTCCCGGATCACTTCGGGGCCTGCAAGACCTTCTGGAACTTCCAGGAGAGCTGTAAGCTCTATTTCCGTCTACGCCCTGTCTCATTGGGTACAGAAGAGCAACGAGTGGGAATCGTTATTTCGCTCCTGCAAGGTGTCCCTCAGTCCTGGGCTTTCGAACTTCCAGCGGGGGATCCAGCACTTTCTTCCATGGATATTTTCTTCAGGGCTTTAGGACTGTTATACGATGACCCTGATCGTGTGGCTTCTGCCAAATCTCATTTACGCAATCTGCGTCAGGGCCGATGCTTAGCAGAGGAGTACAGCGCTGATTTTAGGAGGTGGTCTGCTGACAGCCAGTGGAATGACCCTGCACTCCGAAGCCAGTATCACCTAGGTCTGTCCGACCAAGTCAAGGACGCCTTGGTCCAATATTCCCCTCCTGATTCCCTGGAGAAAACGTATGCACCTGGCAATTCGGATTGACCAATGATTTAAAGAGAGGCGTCAAGAAAAAGACTCCACATCAGCTCCTTTTTCCATCCCTCCCTTGCTACCTCCTCTACCATCTACTAGTGAAACAGGAACCTATGCAACTGGGAGCAGCCCACCTTTCCAAGGAGGAGAAGGATCGTCGCCGAGTCTCTGGCCTGTGTCTTTATTGTGGCCTCCGTGGTCATTTCCTAAGAGACTGTCCTACCCATCCAGTATCAAACAAAGCCTAGACGTTGGGGAAGAGATGTGTTACAGGTTTTCTCTTCCAAGAATGCGCTATTGCTTCCAGCCGCTCTCTCGTACCAGGGGACTGTTCACCACATGTCTGCCTTCCTGGATAGTGGTGCAGCTGGCAACTTTCTGGATATTTCTTTTGCCAAATCTCTGGATATTCCGTTTCTTCAAATTAAGCCTCCTCTCACCATCTGTGGATTGGATGGGAAACCACTGTCTGTCGGAAGAGTCTCGTTTCCCACTCCTCCTCTCTTTCTCTCTGTGGGAGCTCTACATGTGGAAGAATTACATCTGTTCCCGATTCATTGTCCTATTTCTCCTCTCATTCTGGGCCATCCCTGGCTTCACCTCCACAATCCTCTCGTCGATTGGACAAAGGGCGACATCATTAGTTGGAGTGACTTCTGTTCTGTTCATTGTCTTCAGCTACCCCCTCCGTGGTCAATTCCCACTCGCTGTGCTTCCAGGCCTTCCTGTTCATTATGCAGACTTTTCCGACATTTTTTTTAAGGGTGCAGACGATGTTCTATCCCCTCATCAGAGCTATGATTTCTCCATTAAGCTTCTGTCTGATGCTAAATTTCCTAAGAAACAGGTTGTACTCTCTGTCACGTCCTGAGACCAATCTCGCTAAAGGATTTTTATGTCCCTCTAAATCGCCACTGGGAGCAGGTTTTTTTCTTTGTGGAAAAGACAGATGGAACTTTACGCCCTTGTATTGACTATAGGTCCCTTAACAAGATCTCCATCAAGAACACCTACCCGTTACCACTCATTTCTGTCTTGTTTGATCAGCTCAGAGAAGCTGTTGTTTTTTTTCAAAAATTGACCTTCGTGGTGCATACAACCTCATAATTACCAAAAAAGACGACGAGTGGAAGACCGCCTTTAATACCTTGTCCGGCCACTATGAGTACTTAGTTATGCCGTTTGGATTAAGTAATGCTCCAGTGGTTTTTCAAGACCTTATCAATGATGTCATGTGTGAGTTTCTGGGGAGATTCGTCATCGTTTACCTGGACGACATTTTGATCTACTCCTGTTCCCTGTCTGAACATCGGCAACATGTCAGATCTGTTCTGCAAAAACTTTGCGAGAACGCCCTCTACGCCAAGCTGGAGAAGTGTGAGCTTGAAGTTCCTTGGGTGGCTTTTCTAGGTTTTATCATCTCAGCTGGCTTTAAAATGGATCCTAGCAAGGTCAAGGCTATCCTGGATTGGGTCCAACCTACTAACCTTAAAGCCATTCAGTGTTTCCTGGGATTCGCTAACTTCTTCAGAAGATTCATTTGTGGTTTTTCTATGTTGATTTCACCCATTTCTGTCCTTACTAAGAAAGGGGCTGATACCAAAAACTGGCCTCCGCAAGCCTTAGAAGCATTCAGTACCTTAAAACAAGCCTTCATCTCGGCCCCAGTTCTCCGTCACCCCAACCCTGAACTGCCTTTTATCACTTAAGTCGATGCCTCCGGTGTGGGGGTTGGAGCCGACCTCTCGCAAGTTGACCCTCTGGATGGCCAGTTACACCCGTGTGCCTTCATGTCCTAGAAGTTTTCTGATCCTGAGACCAATTATGATGTGGGAGACCGGAAACTTCCATCACGTTTCGTCCAGGCTCAAAAAATTTCAAGGCTGACGCTCTATCCCGCCCTCTCCTGGATTTTCATGCCTCCAAGCCTGCTCCTCTCCCTATTATTTCTTCTTCATCAATTGTTCTTGGTCTCACTCAAGATTTGTTCTCCCAGCTCTGTGGTCTTCAGAGTCAAGCCCATCAGGAGACACCTCCCAACCTGCTCTTTGTTCCCCCGGCTCTCAGGTAGCCAGTCCTTACTGAATTTCATCCCAGCAAAACAGCAGGACATCCTGGTATTAGGAAGACGAAAAGACTCCTCTCTCAGCATGTCTGGTGGCCTTCCTGGTCTAAAGATTTAGTCGAATTTGTTTCCGCGTGCAAGGTGTGCGCTCAGAACAAGGTCCCTTGTTGCTCCCCGTCTGGCCTGCTACTTCCATTACCTGCCCCTTCTGCACCTTGGACCCATATCTCCATGGATTTCATTACTGATCTACCCAATTCATCAGGATGTAACACCATATGGGTAGTAGTTGACCATTTTTCTAAGATGGCTCACTTTACTCCTCTCACTAAATTACCCTGTGCAAGGACTCTTGCTTCCTTGCTTCCAGCACATCGTCAGGCTCCATGGATTGCCTTCTGACATTGTTTCAGACCGAGGAGTTCAATTTGTGGCTTGTTTTTGGCGTTCTTTCTGCTCTTTGCTCGGCATCAACATCAGTCTCTCTTCGGCCTATCATCCTCAGTCTAATGGCCAGACAGAACGTGTCAATCAATCTCTGGAACAGTACCTTCGTTGCTTCATCTCCAAGTTACATGACAACTGGGTGGAGTGTCTCCCCTGGGCTGAATTCGCCACAGGCGTCTCTCCTTTCTTTTGTGTTTTTGGTCTTCATCCTCATGCCAATTCTTTTCATTCAATGCCATCTACTGTTAAAGATCCTCACAAGGCTACCCGGTGGCTCAGGTCCGTCTGGAAGAAGGTGCACGCTGCGATCAAGTTGTCTTCCCTTCAGTCAAAAAATTTTCTGATCGTCACCGAAGACTTCATCCTTCAAGGTCGGGCAATAAGTTTGGCTTTCTACCTGTAATATTCGGATTCGCCAACCTTCCAAAAAGTTTGGTCCCAGATTCATTGATCCCTATAAAATCATTCAAAAGATTAATCCTGTCAGCTTTAGGTTAAATCTGCCCTGTAGTCTTCGGGTCCCTTGCACTTTTCATTGTTCTCTATTCAAACCAGTCTTTATCTCTCACAAATTCTGCAATTCTTTTAAAAGACCTTCTCTTGTTCTAGTTAATGATCAACAAGAATTTGTTGTCGACTCCATTCTGGATGCCAAGTGGGTACAATGCCAACTTCATTTTCTTATACACTGGAAGGGCTACGGTCCAGAAGAAAGGTCTTGGGTGCCCGCCAGAGATTTCCATGCTCAAAGACTTAAGATAGACTTCTACAATAAATTTCCCTGGAAACCTAGGCTGAGGGGTTCCTTAACCCCCTGTCTGGGGGATGGCAATGTTACGACCCGCGCGCACACGGCAGCTTGCGGTGTGTAATCCCGGCGTTCCGGGATCCACACAATCATCAGCGACACGCAGCCAGGACGCTTTCCTCATTCTCAGCTGTTTCCCCTCTCCAGCCGCCTATCTTTGCAGGGGGCTGGTCCAGTCTTCCAATCTTTTAAAAGACCTTCTCTTGTTCTAGTTAATGATCAACAAGAATTTGTTGTCGACTCCATTCTGGATGCCAAGTGGGTACAATGCCAACTTCATTTTCTTATACACTGGAAGGGCTACGGTCCAGAAGAAAGGTCTTGGGTGCCTGCCAGAGATTTCCATGCTCAAAGACTTAAGATTGACTTCTACAATAAATTTCCCTGGAAACCTAGGCTGAGGGGTTCCTTAACCCCCTGTCAGGGGGATGGCAATGTTACGACCCGCGCGCACACGGCAGCTTGCGGTGTGTAATCCTGGCGTTCCGGGATCCACACAATCATCAGCGGCACGCAGCCAGGACGCTTTCCTCATTCTCAGCTGTTTCCCCTCTCCAGCCGCCTATCGTTGCAGGTGGCTGGTCCAGTCTTCCAAATCCTGATTGGCCAGTCCCCCTGTAAATAGCCAGCACTGCCATTCCTTCAGTGCTGGTTATATCGTGCTTCACGTGCCCCAGTCTTTCTGCCTTATTCTTCTGCTCTTTGCCCCTTGCTCTTGTCCCTTTGCCTCTTAGCCTTATTGCTCTTTGCTCCTCTGTTTTGTGCTGTGCCTATTGCTTTCTTGAGTTCCCCTCCAGACCTTCCCAGTTCCTCGCCGTTAACCCCTTGTTCTCCATTTCCCTCTCTTGCTCTCTCCCTGTTGTTATTTCCTGTTGTGTAACCCTTGCTCTCTCCTGTGTGACTGTGTTTGTCGCCCCTTGGGCTCCCACTGTGTGACTGCGTGCGTGTGTTCCCTGGTAAGTCCTGTTTGTCCAGTCAGTCCTCATGATTCCCTTTCGTCCTTTGTACCGTCTCTGTGTTCAGTGTGGTCCGTTACGAGTCAGTCCCTTCTGACTTGTCTATTCCCGCTTTCTGCTCAGTCTGTTCCTTTGTCTCTCTTTACATATTTTCTCTCTTCTACAAATTCGGTTCCGGGGGCCACAACCTATTGTTGTGGCGCAGCCAATTCCAACCCCACCATCAGGGGCTCTGGTGAACACCACCTGATAACAAAGATTCCGCGCCCTGGTAACCGATCTTGTAATTTTCCTCTTACACATAGGAGCAAGCGCCGGTGTTACTCACCACGTCTTCTGTGTCTGCACCTTCTGCGCTTTACATTTGAGATGTACTGGGACGCTAGCCGACTCATAGAACAGTGATATCCAGGCTGATACATGTTTTATGTTCCATTTATTTCATTTCTGGCACAAATTTTAATGAACATGGGGGTAGATCCAGAACTACGTGTGCCGTACGTTTATTCGCATAGCGTATTTTCGTGCGCGTAAATTCGTTACACTCCCCTCAGCACACCCCTTGCACGGACGTATTTTGTCAAGATACGCTTTCCAAACCCTACCTTAACTTTTTCCAACGTAACCGCAGTCATGCGCACACGTACGTATGGGCTAGACGAATTTACGCAGCTAAGCACGCCCATACTGTACACTTTAAATACAACCCCCTGCCTACTTCACGTATTTCAGACGGTATTTTGGACGCACATAAAATCGGCACGCCCACACGTAAGTATTTACGTGACACATACGTGAATGGCCCATACGTTCACAATTACACTACGCTATTGAGCGTATTTTCTATGGTGCGCATGCACCGTACTTACAAAAACGCGATTTTACGTCTCCGCCACGCGTAAATTCGCTCTGAAGCGGTGTTCTGGATCAGGCCCATTATTGTTTTGATTATTTGTTATGCACTATTAGGCGGTTCCTTGGTCTCTTTTTTTTTTATCTTGTGTGTATGTATATTTGCACTTGGGTTGGTAGATGGCTCGATGTCATCATTGTAGCAATGTAATTATTCAACAATTTGTTTTTAAAGATTTAAATTGTGATAAACATCAGAGGAATGACACAGGAAGTAAAACATTTTCTTGTTTTGAGTTTGGAAGATATTTTACACAAGAATCCAGCCTTTTACTCCAGCAGAGCATTGACAGGTCTCAAGCCTTTCTCATGTTCTCAGTGTGGGAAATGGTGCACACAGAAAGCATATCTTCACAATGGTTTATATGGATCAAAAACTTTTATCTTCTTTGTTTCTGAAAAGTATTTTTCCACGGGTTCCATCTTTAGATATTGTTTATTATTCCTGATATATGCACAGCACTAACATGTCCTTCCTTGTTTTCATTGTTATGCTACTGTTGTAAGGATATTTTGTGTTGTTTTTCTAATAAAAGCAAATGAAGGAAACATTATCCTGTTATAATATACATTTCTCATTTCGTAAAGTTTGTGAGTGTTTTCTTTTTATTGTTTCTTTTCAGTTGCAGAATACAAATGATCTAGAATCTCACTAATGCAGTCTTTTAACTTGTATTTACTTCTACAATATCCCAAAATATAAAATGGGCACTGGGTTGCTTCCCTGAGATTAAAGGCTATAATGGTCTGGCAGTGGTCTACCAAGCTCATTGGTTATAATGGACTACATCCATTTTTCAGATATTGGACAGGACATTGGGGAGATGGTCTATTTATCAGGCAGTGTGTCCTCTGTACAATGTCCACAACTCTTGGGGCCAGATTTACTAAGATGCGGGTTTGGAAAAGTGTAGATGTTGCCCATAGCAACCAATCAGATTCTAGATATCATTTAACTATTACATACATGAGAATGTAAGATAGAGTCTGATTGGATGCTATGGGCAACATCTCCACTTTTCCAGCCCCGCAGGTTAGTAATTCTGGCTCTTGGAGTGCTATCTCGGTACCATGGACGGTCCTCGCTTTGCAGCCGTTATTTAGACCTGCATAGAATTGTCTGTGAAGTTTCTCCACTGAGGGACTTCATAAGAAGCAGATATTCCAGGTGCATTCACTTCACCCACTAAGAGTCTGATTCAGCCGTAATAACGACAAGCGCGGCAGATGGTACTCATCGTAACTCTTCCGTATCATAGGACGTGACAAGCCGAAATTAAATTGTACGGTATGGGCTGGTTAGGCGCTTACGTATGACCAAAGATCGGCATACATACCCAGTCTAAAAAAAAAGAAAGATTGCAAATGGCTGCCTTTTCGAAATAGAGAAAAATGACAATGAGCTTCTGGCTGTCACTATTTCTAAAAGCTCCTTTTCTTGCCAGAGACTACCTCCGGACGGGCAGGACTGGGTGGAGCTAAGCAGTATTGGGGACGGGTTTGAATGGGCTGGTCTGTGTGCCATCTATAAACAGCGCTAGACTGTTTCTCCATATCACTTCCAGCATAGTGTCGCTGGAGCAGGTTCATTGCATTGATATGTATCTGTAGTGACAGGCTATTGTGATGTTTTCCTATAGCGCTAATAAATAGTTCTGCTGAAATGGTTACTGGATATTGCTGGTTAGCTTTTATCGGTGTGCACCCTAAGCAGGATTCCCTCTGTCCCTGCAGAGTGTTCCTCTTATACTCACTCATTTGGATTGTCGCACTGGTTTATACATTTGATCCTTTGTAATAACACGTCTGTATACTTTACCCAGGGTGCCCGTGACAGATGAGCAGGAAGATGAGCATGTACATGAAGGATGTATATACAAAACTTCCCTCCACAAACATGATGTACACACTCACACACACACACAGCCATTGTCAGACAGGGTGTGACGCGTTTTCACCCTCACATGATCACACTACTTTCATTTCCTCCTCTCAATCTCATCCCATCTCACAGCTTTCCTCATACAGGACCGGATCCAGACCTGACAACATCAGCTCACTTAAGCTCGCAAGGTGCATAGGGAGCATGCGCTAGTGTCATGATAGTAACCCTAACATACAATGGTACAGAACTTTGTTCCATAGGAGCCCATTTCATAGGAAATGGACTGTGCTTCCCCTCTACCTGCTAAAGTGGGCAGGGGAAGCATGCAAAGTGTACAGTGTAGGAAGGGGCTCCCACACTGCTGCGGATCAGCGGACGTACAGACTGCTGATCCGCACGATAGATGTGGATAGTTAATGCCGGCTTATGGCAGCGTAAGCAGAGGGGAGTGATAGGGGAGAGGGGAGTGACAGGGTGTGCACTCCCCTTTCTCTTGGACGGAGAGACCCCCACACGTCCGAAAAACGTGCGGGCGTCTGGATCCGGTCCACAGTCTTTTATCTGCTCTGTGTCTTTTACCACCATAATTTCCATCTTATTATCAGTTCCCATTGGGAGATACAGAGGATGATAAAGCAGACAATCTCCAGTGTCGTAATGCTGTAAATTGTGTAAGCAAGCCCCGCCTTTATTGTGCCATGTTGTGGGGCACTGTGTTCTGGAGGTGGAGACACAATTTGCATGAAACGTCATGTGCATAACAGCATTGAGTGGTGTGGCCGGCTGGGGCTCCATGCCATGTGCAGCGCAGAAGCCTCACTGTGTCACATGCAGGAAAAATGCTAGAGGCAGAGAAAGGAGGGGACGCTTTCCACGAGGCAGAGAAAGGAGGGGACGCTTTCCACGAGGCAGAGAAAGGAGGAGACAACGCTTTCCACGAGGCAGAGAAAGGAGGGGACGCTTTCCACGAGGCAGAGGAGAAAGGAGGAGACAACGCTTTCCACGAGGCAGAGAAAGGAGGAGACAACGCTTTCCACGAGGCAGAGAAAGGAGGAGACAACGCTTTCCACGAGGCAGAGAAAGGAGGAGACAACGCTTTCCACGAGGCAGAGAAAGGAGGAGACTACGCTTTCCACGAGGCAGAGAAAGGAGGAGACTACGCTTTCCACGAGGCAGAGAAAGGAGGGGACGCTTTCCACGAGGCAGAGAAAGGAGGAGACAACGCTTTCCACGAGGCAGAGAAAGGAGGAGACAACGCTTTCCACGAGGCAGAGAAAGGAGGAGACAACGCTTTCCACGAGGCAGAGAAAGGAGGAGACAACGCTTTCCACGAGGCAGAGAAAGGAGGAGACAACGCTTTCCACGAGGCAGAGAAAGGAGGAGACTACGCTTTCCACGAGGCAGAGAAAGGAGGAGACAACGCTTTCCACGAGGCAGAGAAAGGAGGAGACAACGCTTTCCACGAGGCAGAGAAAGGAGGAGACAACGCTTTCCACGAGGCAGAGAAAGGAGGAGACAACGCTTTCCACGAGGCAGAGAAAGGAGGAGACAACGCTTTCCACGAGGCAGAGAAAGGAGGAGACAACGCTTTCCACGAGGCAGAGAAAGGAGGAGACAACGCTTTCCACGAGGCAGAGAAAGGAGGAGACTACGCTTTCCACGAGGCAGAGAAAGGAGGAGACAACGCTTTCCACGAGGCAGAGAAAGGAGGAGACAACGCTTTCCACGAGGCAGAGAAAGGAGGAGACAACGCTTTCCACGAGGCAGAGAAAGGAGGAGACAACGCTTTCCACGAGGCAGAGAAAGGAGGAGACAACGCTTTCCACGAGGCAGAGAAAGGAGGAGACAACGCTTTCCACGAGGCAGAGAAAGGAGGAGACAACGCTTTCCACGAGGCAGAGAAAGGAGGAGACTACGCTTTCCACGAGGCAGAGAAAGGAGGAGACAACGCTTTCCACGAGGCAGAGAAAGGAGGAGACAACGCTTTCCACGAGGCAGAGAAAGGAGGAGACAACGCTTTCCACGAGGCAGAGAAAGGAGGAGACAACGCTTTCCACGAGGCAGAGAAAGGAGGAGACAACGCTTTCCACGAGGCAGAGAAAGGAGGAGACAACGCTTTCCACGAGGCAGAGAAAGGAGGAGACAACGCTTTCCACGAGGCAGAGAAAGGAGGAGACTACGCTTTCCACGAGGCAGAGAAAGGAGGAGACAACGCTTTCCACGAGGCAGAGAAAGGAGGAGACAACGCTTTCCACGAGGCAGAGAAAGGAGGAGACAACGCTTTCCACGAGGCAGAGAAAGGAGGAGACAACGCTTTCCACGAGGCAGAGAAAGGAGGAGACAACGCTTTCCACGAGGCAGAGAAAGGAGGAGACAACGCTTTCCACGAGGCAGAGAAAGGAGGAGACAACGCTTTCCACGAGGCAGAGAAAGGAGGAGACTACGCTTTCCACGAGGCAGAGAAAGGAGGAGACAACGCTTTCCACGAGGCAGAGAAAGGAGGAGACAACGCTTTCCACGAGGCAGAGAAAGGAGGAGACAACGCTTTCCACGAGGCAGAGAAAGGAGGAGACAACGCTTTCCACGAGGCAGAGAAAGGAGGAGACAACGCTTTCCACGAGGCAGAGAAAGGAGGAGACAACGCTTTCCACGAGGCAGAGAAAGGAGGAGACAACGCTTTCCACGAGGCAGAGAAAGGAGGAGACTACGCTTTCCACGAGGCAGAGAAAGGAGGAGACAACGCTTTCCACGAGGCAGAGAAAGGAGGAGACAACGCTTTCCACGAGGCAGAGAAAGGAGGAGACTACGCTTTCCACGAGGCAGAGAAAGGAGGGGACGCTTTCCACGAGGCAGAGAAAGGAGGAGACGCTTTCCACGAGGCAGAGAAAGGAGGAGACGCTTTCCATGAGGCAGAGAAAGGAGGAGACACTTTCCATGAGGCAGAGAAAGGAGGAGACAACGCTTTATATATTTTTAATATTTGTAGCCAACTATTTTAATTGTTTTTCTCTATTTACACAAGTAAAATATTCTCAGGCTGCATGAAAGAACCTCATGTAAGGGCGCCCACAGTAACAAATGACCTAACAGAACAGTCCTGGAGTAAACAATATGTATTGAATAATGTGTGCTATACTACCCCTCCGGTTCACGTTAGGAGCCAAATAGAGTCCCACACAGCAGATATTGAAGTGGTCCAGAGTCAGATGAATTTGTGCACAGTCGGTAGTTTAATTAAAAAAGTGGCCACCTTGGTGGTAATTTCCACAGTATCGAAAGCACTGGATATGCGATATGGAGTGTATACAACATCCAGGTTCAGAAGACTCCATTCTTTCTTCACAATGCTGTATATCAGACCATAAAGATGCAAGACTTGATGGAATTCACACCAACAGATATTGGCACAGGGCACTTCCAGGAGGATAGCCCATAGTTGCTGACTCACTCAGAATGTCTAAGAGGCTCCTAGTATCCTGGGTGAAATGACAAATCTCCTGCATTTGGGCTTGAGACATTATTTAATGCAGATAATAATTTTGTAGGCTCAAGTCCCGCCTCTCCCCGTCAATACTATGATCTATAGCATTACTAAGGATAGGCGGGGCTTGCTCCACCTATTCCTTTGTGCCACTGTACCACATCATTGATAGGGGGTGGGGCTTCAGGTAGTGATCTGCATTAAATATGCCACTAAGCTCCGCCCTCGCGCTGCCATCTCTATCTTCGCTCCAAGATCTCGCAGAAAGCATAAATAAAAAGATGGCAGGTATGGAGTAGCCAAATCCCACAGGAGCACCACTTACTATTTAGCCATATCTCTGGACATTCTGAGATAACTGCTGAATATGCATTACCTTCAACTACACACATTGCAATGAGCTACAGCAAGCATCTGGTATCTGCGTAGTGCAGGACAGACTACTCACTATACCTTTGCACATAATTATAATAAAATAAAAAACAACAACTATGTACAAATCCATTGTGGAGGTTGAAATGCTGCTGTCATTGTCTGTCCTGCAGTGCTGAACAACGGTCACTACACAAAGCTACGAGTCCATGCTAATTAAGATCTGTGTTTAGTTTACTATGTGTGGAACTATAGGTGTCTGTGCTAAGGGGAAGGATTTACAGAGCACCATCCTGCCAGTGAAACGCACAAACCGGAAAGGGCGGAGCTTTCTGAATCTCTCATCAACCAGGAAGTAATAGCTGACAGTTTTCAGTAGATTGTGATTGCAGGTAAATAATAACCATACAAGAGGGACTGATGCTGAATTGTATACACTGTATAAAGGCCTGTGATCATAGACAGAGGTAGGGAGCTCTCTGCTCTGTATATACATGTTTTGTCAGTTGTGTCATATGATTATTGTCACTTGTGTCATATGATCATTGTGTAATCACAGGCTGTGTGTGGTGTTGTGTCTGTAAGACAGTGGTGTGTAAGTAACATCCCATTTAGAGCGTTTACGTATTATAAGGTGAATGTATTTCATTTTTAATAATTATTTTAAGTGATACTTTGTTTTCCTACTAAGTAACTATATTAAATAACTTTTCTAACATTTCCTGCAGTCTGATTACTTTGGATACCTTGCTTTATATGATGTCAGATGTATTTTCTTGTCACTGGTCTCTCACTGACTAACATTTATAAGACTTTGTTACATAACTTATAACACTTTTACTTTGATTACTTTGATTATAAGGGGCTGTCAAGCCCAAACAAAGCAACAATAGCACATATAACACATCTAAGCAGTGTTTAAATCTTAAACATTAAAAGATAAAAGTAGATTATTTGCAATAATCCCTTTACTCCACAGACCACTGACATTCTAGATGTTTTATTTAAAAATGCATTCATATTAGATTTCATTTAATGAAACGCCAGAGTACTTTCATATGTATGACAGTTATATTATTATTAATATATTATTATTATTTAATTACCCTTCTTTTACACTTTTGTATACACCCACAACATGAGTTGTGGAAAAGTTCATTTTTAATACTTTTTTTGTTGCTTAGTTATGTGTAAAGCATTTTTTTTTTATTAGGGACATGCTTTTATATAATAGTAGACTTCTTTTACATACATTTGAATACATGAGAATTATCAACTTATCATATACTTCACAAACATTTTTATGATATTAGATCATTATGACTTCTATGATATCAGTATCCAGACGTTAGTTTATTTGTAAATCGATATTTTATTACTGAATGTTATAGGTATAATCCTATAGATATTTCTTATAAATATATTTCGTTTAACCTGAGAAGAACTGTAGAGTTTACTTATCAGTGATCATTTTGGGTGTAGGACAAGGAATCCTGTCTTGACTTATTGAAGATGAAGAGCAACAAGAATCACATGACTGAAAGGATATTAAACCTCACCCTGGAAATCATCTACCTGCTGACTGGAGAGGTGAGGAGGATTCTGGGAGTGTCACATGATATCACTTTTCTCTCTAAAAATAAAACGGATTATGGTAATGTCAGAGTTTTATCTCTGTTATTTGAAGATTACTAATGGATAATGATCTTATCTAATTATTTAGAAATATGCACCTGTGAAGACTCCCAGAAGTGGTGACCATGAGGGAGACAATGACCTGAAGATCCTAGAACTCACCAACAAGATCATTCAGCTGCTAAGTGGAGAGGTGACTGCTGGGAATGGGACATTATACAGTGACACCAGGGGATGTGTGTGACTGGAGAGGTGACTGCTGGGAATGGGACATCATACAGTGACACCAGGGGATGTGTGTGACTGGAAAGGTGACTGGTGGGAATGGGACATTATACAGTGACACCAGGGGATGTGTGTGACTGGAGGGGTGACTGCTGGGAATGGGGTATTATAGTGTCACCAGGGGATGTGTCTGGCTGATGACTGTATCATTGTGTGTGTCAGGTTCCTATAAGGTGTCAGGATGTCGCTGTGTATTTCTCTATGGAGGAGTGGGAGTATGTAGAGGGTCACCTGGATCTCTATAAGGACGTGATAATGGACCAGCCCCTCACATCATTGGGTAAGAATCATCAACTTCATACACAGTCAGGTCCATAAATATTGGGACATAGACACAATTCTCATATTTTGGGTCTCTATTCAGCACCACAATGGATTTGAAATGAAACAAACAAGATGTGCTTTGACTGCAAACTTTTAGCTTTAATTTGAGGGTATTTACATCCAAATCAGGTGAACGGTGTAGGAATTACAACGGTTTCTATATGTGCCTCCCACTTTTTAAGGGAACAAAAGTAATGGGACAACTAAACAATACTAAATCACACTTTCACTTTTGAAAACTCTGTTGCCAATCCTTTGCAGTCAATTACAGCCTGAAGTCTGGAACGCACAGACATCTCCAGACGCTGGGTTTCATCCCTGGTGATGCTCGGCCAGGTCTCTACTGCAAATGTCTTCAGTTCCTGCTTGTTCTTGGGGCATTTTCCCTTTAGTTTTGTCTTCAGCAAGTGAAATGCTGCTCAATCACATTCAGGTCAGGTGATTGACTCGGCCAATCCACATTCCACTTTTTAGCTTTAGAAAACTCTCTGGTTGCTTTTGCAGTATGCTTCGGGTCATTGTCTATCTGCACTGTGAAGCGCCGTCCAATGAGTTCTGAAGCATTTGACTGAATATGAGCATATAATATTGCCCGAAACACTTCATAATTCATCCTGCTGCTTTTGTCAGCAGTCACATCATCAATAAATACAAGGGAACCAGTTCCATTGGCAGCCATACATGCCCACGCCATGACACTAACACCACCATGCTTCACTGATGAGGTGGTATGTTTTGGATCATGAGAAGTTCCTTTCCTTCTCCATACTCTTCTCTTCCCATCACTCTGGTACAAGTTGATCTTTGTCTCATCTGTTCATAGGATGTTGTTCCAGAACTGTAATGGCTTTTTTAGATGTTGTTTGGCAAACTCTAATCTGGTCTTCCTGTTTTTGTGGCTCACCAATGGTTTACATCTTATGGTGAACCCTCTATATTCACTCTTGTGAAGTCTTCTCTTGATTGTTGACTTTGACGTATAGACACCTACCTCCTGGAGAGTGTCCTTGATTTGGCCAACTGTTGTGAAGGGGTTTTTCTTCACCAGGGAAAAAATTCTTCTGTCATCCCCCACAGTTGTTTTCCGTGGTCTTCCGGGTCTGTTGGTGTTGCTGAGCTCTCCGGTGCGTTCTTTCATTTTAAGAATGTTAAACAGTTGATTTGGCCACACCTAATGTTTCTGCTATCTCTCTGATGGACTCCAGACCTTTTACCTGCTTAATTGGTGATGAAATGATGAGGGAATAGCCCACAGCTGTCCATGAAATAGCTTTTGAGTCGATTGTCACATTACATTTGGTCCCTTCTAAACTGGGAGGCACATATAGAAACCATTGTAATTCCTACACCGTTCACCTGATTTGGATGTAAATACCACAAATTAAAGCTGAAAGTCTGCAGTTAAAGCACATCTTGTTCGTTTCATTTCAAATCCATTGTGGTGCCGTATAGAGCCCAAAATATGAGAATTGTGCCGATGTCTCAATATTTATGGACCTGACTGTACATCATGGATGGTTTTCACAGAGAAGAGTGAGTTAGGTGAGGACAGATCTGCACCTAACTCATTCTTTCAGCCCCTAACCCGCCCTCCGTTTTTAGGTACCTTATGGGACTTATGAGAGCCAAAGGGCTCCCTTATCTTACTGTGCGTAGTTTCCTTCTTAAGAATGCCCCCCCTCCCCCCCTCCCACTTCTATCTAAATCCTCCCCGATGCGGCAGTAGCCCTCCTCCTTCTTCCTAAACTACTCTGTGCGGAGGCAATATACGTACCTAACTGGTACGTAGATTACGTAAATGTACTACCGCGCATTAGTTACATTCGCAAAATTACGCACCTAAAAAGCCAAAAAGTCATTTTCAATAACAATGACTATACAGATAAAATGAATGTATTTATTACTAACCATAGTGTATGTACTATGCGGTGTTGCTAGCAGTCACACTGTTTTGTTGGTTGCCCATGATATTGTACAGTAAGAACAGATTTGTATTTGGACAAACCATATTGCAATGTGACTGTTGCATTTAAATTCATTTTTTTGTATGCAGGGAAAGTACTTGCATTTGTTTATTGCACACATACTGAACAGTTTTCATTTTAAACTTTAATATGGATTTTAGCTAGAATAATCCCAGAGATATCTCCGCTCTAAAGTGGGGCACACACCTGTGCAGATGGTTAAGAAAGAAGATAATATCAGATCGATTGATATATTGGTGTAGTGTATAGACATGAATCGGCATGACCATCAGGAGACATCATAAGAGCCTTTGAATCTCTACAATGATTGCATGCATGTGTGCTCGGCTTTATTCTGTTCGCACAATTAAAATTTGGCTCCTGCAGTTTTACATGTGGGCCAAAGCTTTTTTTCTTTGCTGCTACTTCCAACTCTAGATCATCCTCTAACTCTCCATGTAGAATGGTTTCAAACCAATAGAAGAATTGTATTTATTCATGTATTCTGATCATATTTTTACTTTCTGTTAGATTTTACTGAGAATACGACGACATGTGGACAATCAGACGCCCCAATTCCTTCAATGGATTGTATGAATAAGGATCACAGCACTGATATAAATATTCAGACTTCAGAATACTTAATAGACGAGGAAAAGGCGATCCAGTCTCTGGAGAATGTTACTGAAAAATCATCCGCATGTAAAGAAAGAAATGTCCCCAACATTTATATACCCCCAGATCATACTCCGAAAACATCCACTTGTGTTACTCAAGAGTCCATTGTGTGTGAAGCACATGTTCCAGACACGGACATGTATTCACACATAGATCATGGAGGATACATGGTTACTCGTATTAAAGAGGAAGAAGGAAGTCCCACAGACCCTGACCTTTATAGACCTTCAGATAATGAGCAGTATACAGGTACACTTATTAAGGAGGAATCCATGCCATTGGAGATAAGACATTTCATAGATACCGATACACCCACAGAGCAGGCACATTATACACCTGTTTTTTCCAGGGGTCACAGAAATTATGACAATGACGACAGCGATAAACCATTTATGTGTAATGACTGTGGGAAGTGTTTTAAACGGAAGCCAGATTTTGTTGCACATCAGAGGATTCACACAGGAGAGAAGCCATATGTATGTACTGTCTGCGGGAAACGCTTTACTACTTATTCAGGTCTTGCTCCACATCGGAGAATTCACACAGGAGAGAAACCATATTCTTGCTCTGAATGTGGGAAATGTTTTTGCAACAATTCAAGTCTTATTAGACATCAGAAAATTCACACAGGAGAGAAACCTTATTGTTGTCCTGAATGTGGGAAATGTTTTATCAGTAATTCACATCTTAATAGACATTGGAAAAGTCACAAAGGAGTAATACATTCATTTGTGCTATGAAAATTTTTTTCAGCAACTTAAATATTGTACATTGGAGAATTCACACAGAAGATATATTCATATACTGTATATCTTGCTCTCAGTGTGGGAAATATTTTACCAGTTTGTAAAATCTTGCTCCAAATAAGTGGATCCATACGGATGGGATGCCATATATTTGCTCTGAACGTGAAATGACCGACAGATTAAACGATTCTGCTGATGATTTGAAGCTGCCCTATGTCTCCGTGCAAACAACACTAGCATTGCGGGAAGAACTGTACGATAACCCCCTGCAGAAAAGATATGTCCACAAAGTTGGACGGATTGCAGAAATAGAAAAGTGAATTATGAAAACTAGGTCAGAACAATATTGTGCCATCGTTCATAGGTCTGCCTATAAAATAAAATAAAATAATCTGATGTGCGTTGGCGCGTTTGATAGTGTATGTGTACACACTTTCACAATATTGTGCAAATCGCTCATTCATCGTGTGATTGGAATGATACATGGGTGATAAAACAGTATACTCAGGGCCGCCACATGGGTAAAGCATCCTCATGGGCCCCCTCCTCAATCCGGCTGATGTGCCGACATACAGCAGCTGATTAATTATAAATGTTCAGCACAGAGCATGGTTTGTAAAACGATTCAGCTGACAGCCATTGCAGCACTAGAGAGACACAGCCGCCTGCTGAAATATATCAGTAGCGGGCCGTGGCTCTCCTCTGTATAGGATGCTGCAAGTAGTAGTAGCGGAGGGTGGCTGGGCGGCTATCCATGAGTACAAATAGTGGTTCTAGCCATCCCCGCCACCACTACTCCTGGCAGCATCATGTTCAGAGCTGTGGAACGACACTGAAAGTTTAGCAGATGACTGGGGCTCTTTAACTGTAGCTGGCAGGTCTATCCCCACCTTTCTGTGATGTGGGCACCTGTTAAAATCCCATAGGGGCGGTAATAGGTGTCCCCAGCTTAAGTAAAATCTTTCAACTCACAAGACAATTTACACAGGTGAGAAACCTTATTCTTGCTCTGAATGTTGAAGATGTTCCATTGCATCCTACAAAACAATGGAAAAATGTATTTATTTATTTATTAACAGGTTTTTATATAGCGCCCACAGATTACGTAGCGCTTGGAAAAATCACACAGGAGAGAAACTTCATGTTTACTCTGATTGTAAGAAGTGTTTCTGCATATCACATCTGGAGAGACATCAGAAAAGGTTCTTGGAAGATAAATGTGTTTTAGCATTGGATATGTGGAATTTGTTATTAGTAAACCAGGTTTTGGTGTATGAACAAATCCATACTGGAACAACCTGAAACGAAAGGATCATTTTTATTTACTTGCAATTAGAAATAGTTTTATGAACAGTTAAAAAATATTACTAAATTAACACAACTCTAACCTCTTCCTACAGGATTGGGAGTTTTGGCCTGCACACACGCTCTCATTCTTTTCTCTCGCTCTCTCTCCTCTCTCGTATCTGCTACAGGGCCTAGAGTAGAGGGAGGCCTGCTGTGGCATCTGTGCCTTTTTCACTCACAAAATTCCTAAGCAAGCTGTCATGTATGAGTGCTGAGCGCTCTGTATAATTATATTGTCAGACGCTGTCATGTATGAGTGCTGAGCGCTCTGTATAATTATATTGTCAGACGCTGCCATGTATGAGTGCTGAGCGCTCTGTATAATTATATTGTCAGACGCTGCCATGTATGAGTGCTGAGCGCTCTGTATAATTATATTGCCGGACGCTGCCATGTATGAGTGCTGAGCGCTCTGTATAATTATATTGCCGGACGCTGCCATGTATGAGTGCTGAGCGCTCTGTATAATTATATTGCCGGACGCTGCCATGTATGAGTGCTGAGCGCTCTGTATAATTATATTGTCAGACGCTGCCATGTATGAGTGCTGAGCGCTCTGTATAATTATATTGTCAGACGCTGCCATGTATGAGTGCTGAGCGCTCTGTATAATTATATTGTCAGACGCTG
>WWET01005502.1:2835-14307 GCA_011038615.1 Limnodynastes dumerilii | reverse complement strand
GATTCTGGGAGTGTCACATGACATCACTCTTATCTCTAGTAATAACACAGGGATGTGATTGGAGAGGTGAGGAGGAGTCTGGGAGTGTCACATGACATCGCTCTTATCTCTAGTAATAATACAGGGATGTGACTGGAGAGGTGAGGAGGATTCTGGGAGTGTCACATGACATCACTCTTATCTCTAGTAATAACAGAGGGATGTGATTGGAGAGGTGAGGAGGATTCTGGGAGTGTCACATGACATCACTGTTCTTTCTGTTAATAAGAAATGAAGCATTATTTAAATGATGAATCAATTTAAAATATATAACTAAAACAGGGCTGCTACTACATAGGTAGTGAATCTAGTATTGTTATAGTGGACCGAATCCAGACCTTTACTGCTGCCAGTTGAGAGCTCAAGCCACAGCGCTAGTGGAGGTGCAATGCTGATTTTGCGATGCTAGTTTCTCGCTGCAGCCAGAAATCCGTTTGTGTGAGGGAAGGCCACTTCATTCGCTTGTAAGGGTTTCCGCTGTGTGCCTTCTACCTTACTGTATCCAGCACTCACTGTTCCATTTGCATCCCTCTCACAGTGGAAGTGCTTTCCACCCGCCATCCGATATTGCACCAGGAAACGGAATTCTGTATTCAGATCCGTCCCATGAGATTGAAAAATGCTTGCTTGTAGGCTGTCTGGATCCTGTCCAGTGACATCACTCATATCTTTTGCTACAGGGAATGATTATAACTGTGTAGCAAAATTATATGAAATACATTTAAGTTTTGTATATTTTTTAATGGTTCAACTTTTTTCATTAATTTAATTCAACACACAGGATTATACAATAATAAAGAAAACATCGGTTGACCATTTCGTATCCAGTATTTACACCCGTTTGTCAGGAGGACAGAGCAGTACCCAGAGTCCCATCACTGTGTCTCCACCTCACTCCATTACTCCTAAGAGAGACAACGACCAGAAGATCCTGGAACTCACCAACAAGATCATTCAGCTGCTGACTGGAGAGGTGACTGCTGAGAATGGGACATTATACAGTGACACCAGGGGATGTGTGTGACTGGAGAGGTGACTGCTGGGAATGGGACATTATACGTGGAGTGCCGTCCACAATGAGTTTTGAAGCATTTGACTGAATATGAGCAGATAATATTGCCCAAAACACTTCAGAATTCTTCCTGCTGCTTTTGTCAGCAGTCACACCATCAATAAATACAAGGGAACTAGTTCCATTGGCAGCCATACATGCCCATGCCATGACACTACCACCACCATGCTTCACTGATGAGGTGCTATGTTTTGGATCATGAGCAGTTCCTTTCCTTCTCCATACTCTTCTCTTCCCATCACTCGGGTACAAGTTGATCTTTGTCTCATCTGTCCATAGGATGTTGTTCCAGAACTGTAATGGCTTTTTTAGATGTTTGGCAAACTCTAATCGGGTCTTCCTGTTTTTGTGGCTCACCAATGGTTTACATCTTGTGGCGAACCCATTATATTCACTCTTGTGAAGTCTTCTCTTGATTGTTGACTTTAACACATGTACACCTACATCCTGGAGAGTGTTCTTGATTTGGCCAACTGTTGTGAAGGGGTTTTTCTTCACCAGGGAAAAAATTATTCTGTCATCCACCACAGTTGTTTTCCGTGGTCTTCCGGGGTCTTTTGGTGTTGCTGAGCTCTCCGGTGCGTTCTTTCATTTTAAGAATGTTAAACAGTTGATTTGGCCACACCTAATGTTTCTGCTATCTCTCTGATGGACTCCAGACCTTTTACCTGCTTAATTGGTGATGAAATGATGAGGGAATAGCCCACAGCTGTCCATGAAATAGCTTTTGAGTCGATTGTCACATTACATTTGGTCCCTTCTAAACTGGGAGGCACATATAGAAACCATTGTAATTCCTACACCGTTCACCTGATTTGGATGTAAATACCACAAATTAAAGCTGAAAGTCTGCAGGTAAAGCACATCTTGTTCGTTTCATTTCAAATCCATTGTGGTGCCGTATAGAGCCCAAAATATGAGAATTGTGCCGATGTCCCAATATTTATGGACCTGACTGTACATCATGGATGGTTTTCACAGAGAAGAGTGAGTTAGGTGAGGACAGATCTGCACCTAACTCATTCTTTCAGCCCCTAACCCGCCCTCCGTTTTTAGGTACCTTATGGGACTTATGAGAGCCAAAGGGCTCCCTTATCTTACTGTGCGTAGTTTCCTTCTTAAGAATGCCCCCCCTCCCCCCCTCCCACTTCTATCTAAATCCTCCCCGATGCGGCAGTAGCCCTCCTCCTTCTTCCTAAACTACTCTGTGCGGAGGCAATATACGTACCTAACTGGTACGTAGATTACGTAAATGTACTACCGCGCATTAGTTACATTCGCAAAATTACGCACCTAAAAAGCCAAAAAGTCATTTTCAATAACAATGACTATACAGATAAAATGAATGTATTTATTACTAACCATAGTGTATGTACTATGCGGTGTTGCTAGCAGTCACACTGTTTTGTTGGTTGCCCATGATATTGTACAGTAAGAACAGATTTGTATTTGGACAAACCATATTGCAATGTGACTGTTGCATTTAAATTCATTTTTTTGTATGCAGGGAAAGTACTTGCATTTGTTTATTGCACACATACTGAACAGTTTTCATTTTAAACTTTAATATGGATTTTAGCTAGAATAATCCCAGAGATATCTCCGCTCTAAAGTGGGGCACACACCTGTGCAGATGGTTAAGAAAGAAGATAATATCAGATCGATTGATATATTGGTGTAGTGTATAGACATGAATCGGCATGACCATCAGGAGACATCATAAGAGCCTTTGAATCTCTACAATGATTGCATGCATGTGTGCTCGGCTTTATTCTGTTCGCACAATTAAAATTTGGCTCCTGCAGTTTTACATGTGGGCCAAAGCTTTTTTTCTTTGCTGCTACTTCCAACTCTAGATCATCCTCTAACTCTCCATGTAGAATGGTTTCAAACCAATAGAAGAATTGTATTTATTCATGTATTCTGATCATATTTTTACTTTCTGTTAGATTTTACTGAGAATACGACGACATGTGGACAATCTGATGCCCCAATTCCTTCAATGGATTGTATGAATAAGGATCACAGCACTGATATAAATATTCAGAATTCAGAATACTTAATAGACGAGGAAAAGGCGATCCAGTCTCTGGAGAATGTTACTGAGAAATCATCTGCATGTAAAGAAAGAAATGTCCCCAACATTTATATACCCCCAGATCATACTCAGAAAACATCCACTTGTGTTAATCAAGAGTCCATCACGTGTGAAGCACATGTTCCAGACACAGACATGTATTCACACATAGATCATGGAGGATACATGGTTACTCGTATTAAAGAGGAAGAAGGAAGTCCCACAGACCCTGACCTTTATAGACCTTCAGATAATGAGCAGTATACAGGTACACTTATTAAGGAGGAATCCATGCCATTGGAGATAAGACATTTCATAGACACCGATACACCCACAGAGCAGGCACATTATACACCTGTTTTTTCCAGGGGTCACAGAAATTATGACAATGACGACAGCGACAAACCATTTATGTGTAATGACTGTGGAAAATGTTTTAAACGGAAGGAAGTTTTTGCTGCACATCGGAGGATTCACACAGGAGAGAAGCCATATGTATGTACTGTCTGTGGGAAACGGTTTACTAGTTATTCAGGTCTTGTTCCACATCGGAGAATTCACACAGGAGAGAAACCATATTCTTGCTCTGAATGTGGGAAATGTTTTTGCAACAATTCAAGTCTAGTTAGACATCAGAAAATTCACACGGGAGAGAAACCTTATTGTTGTCCTGAATGTGGGAAATGTTTTATTAGTAATTCGCATCTTATTAGACATTGGAAAACTCATAAAGGAGTAATACACTCATTTGTGCTATGAATGTGGGAAATGTTTTGTCACTTATTAACATCTTGCTCCAAGTCAGCAGGGGATGTGTCTGGCTGATGACTGTATCATTGTGTGTGTCAGGTTCCTATAAGGTGTCAGGATGTCGCTGTGTATTTGTCTATGGAGGAGTGGGAGTATGTAGAAGGACACCAGGATCTCTACAAGGACGTGATGATGGACCAGCCTCTCACATCTTTGGGTAAGAATAATCAACTTCAAATACATCATGTTTATACTTGGTTGCATATGAGCGGTATGTATCTAACGGATGCGAGAGTCTCCTACAATAACATAGGGGCTGATCCTGACCTACGCCGATGCGCTGTGTGTACTAACGCCCAGCATATCGGCATGCACCCCCCCTGCCCTATCCTATTTATCCTAACTTCAGCCGGCGTAAGTGAAGGTATATAAGCTGGGACAGGAGCGTATCTACTCTAACCCCGCCTCCTTACACTAACATTTGCGTAGTAACGGCGAGGGACGCCCCCCTCAGCTGTTACTACGCTGATCCTACGGACGTCCAATCCTAGATCGGGCATTTCCATAGTTTCGCCGGCCCTCATCTGACTGGCGCATGCGCAGAACGGCTTTTAAGCCATTCTTACGCTGCCGCCCGGTGTAAATATGGCAGCCAGCGTAGGCTAGAATCAGCCCTATAGAGAGTACTATCCATAGAGTTTATACTGTCATTATTGTACATGAAAGAGTATAGAACACTCCCCGTTATGCAGTCACTGTCTTGTTGTTTGCTGCTACTCCCAACTCTAGATCAGCCTCTAAATTTCTGTGTAAACAGGTTTCAAACCAGTAGAAGAATTGTATTTATTCATGTATTCTGATCATAGTTTTTCCTTCTGTTAGATTTTACTGAGAATACGACGACATGTGAACAATCTGATGCCCCAATTCCTTCAATGGATTGTATGAGTACGGATCACAGCACTGATATAAATATTCAGAATTCAGAATACTTAATAGACGAGGAAAAGGCAATCCAGTCTCTGGAGAATGTTACTGAGAAATCATCCGCATGTAAAGAAAGAAATGTCCCCAACATTTATATACCCCCAGATCATACTCAGAAAACATCCACTTGTGTTAAGCAAGAGTCCATTGCGTGTAAAGCACATGTTCCAGACACGGACATGTATTCACACATAGATCATGGAGGATACATGGTTACTCGTATTAAAGAGGAAGAAGGAAGTCTCACAGACCCTGACCTTTATAGACCTTCAGATAATGAGCAGTATACAGGTACACTTATTAAGGAGGAATCCATGCCATTGGAGATAAGACATTTCATAGACACCGATACACCCACAGAGCAGGCACATTATACACCTGTTTTTTCCAGGGGTCACAGAAATTATGACAATGACGACAGCGACAAACCATTTATGTGTAATGACTGTGGAAAATGTTTTAAACGGAAGGAAGTTTTTGCTGCACATCGGAGGATTCACACAGGAGAGAAGCCATATGTATGTACTGTCTGTGGGAAACGGTTTACTAGTTATTCAGGTCTTGTTCCACATCGGAGAATTCACACAGGAGAGAAACCATATTCTTGCTCTGAATGTGGGAAATGTTTTTGCAGCAACTCAAGTTTATTTAGACATCATAAAATTCACACAGGAGAGAAACCTTATTGTTGTCCTGAATGTGGGAAATCTTTTATTAGTAATTCGCATCTTATTAGACATTGGAAAACTCATAAAGGAGTAATACACTCATTTGTGCTCTGAATGTGGGAAATGTTTTGTCACTTATTAACATCTTGCTCCAAGTAAGAGGATCTTTAAACATGAGACGACATATACTTTCTCAGAACGTGAAGATGTTTTATAACGTTTTGGTTACACACTACCAACTTTTTCTAATGACCGACAGATTAAACAAATCTACTCACACTATTTTAAAGCCCTGATCAGCTGCTAATGCCTGCATCACATAAGATTTTCAGGGCGACCTTTTCATTTTTTTATTATTATTATTGTTGTTGTTTATTTATAAGGCGCCACAAGGTGTCTGCAGCGCCGTAAAAAAACAAAAAGGGATGGACAGCATAGTACATAATAAGATAAAAAACAATATAAAAATACAATAAAGTGAAGCAAGCAAGGCACAATGTGAGGTGTTTAGCTTGGTAGATCAGGGAGGAGGGGATAGAGCGCAGTGAGAGGTTGAGAGGGAGCCACCAGGTGGGAAGGATCTGTACCATAACCCCTGCAGCAATGAAAATGGCCACCCAAAAAGGTGGACGGACAACAGGAAGAGGAAAGGGAATCGTGTGACAAGGCAAGAAAGGCATACACACTACGCTTTTCTCACAATATCGTGCCACCATGCATAGAGCAAATAAGACAGTCTGTAAAATGTAATCAAACAATCCGATGTGCTTTTGCACAATATCATTTGATTGTGTATGTGTACAGACTTGCACGATATTGTTCAGATCTCTTGTTTATCGTGTGTTTGGAAGCTGGATAAAAATTTTTTTACTGCAGACCCAGGGCCACCCTTAGCCTTGCAGTGGCCCAGGGCAAATCATCAACTTGGTCTTTCCCTCCTTAATCTGGCGCTGCTCTTTACATATGCGGAACGGATTCTGAACTGCGCATGCACTGACTTACAGCAGCTAATAATTTATCATTACGGATAGCGGGTCTGGCCTTCCCCACCGCTGCTACACCTGGCAGCATCATGTTCAGAGCTGTGACACAGCACTGACATACTTTAGCAGGGGGCTGAGGCCCACCCCCACCTTCCCGTGATGTTGGCTCCTGTTCCAGTTCTCTAGGGAGCGGTACTAGTTGTACCCAGCTTAACCCAAATCTTTCTGTGCACAAGAGCTTATACACAGGTGAGAAACCTTATTCCTGCTCTGATCATGAGAAGTGTTTCCTAAGTATATCACATCTGGAGAGACGTCGGAAAAGGCCCCTGTAAGAGAAATGGTGTTCTAGCATTGGATGTGTGGAATATGTTATTAGTAAATCAGGTCTTGGTGTATGAAAAAATCCATACTGGAGAAACCTGGAAAAGCCTGAAACTGAAGTATCATTTTTACTTGCAACTGGAAATTGTTTTATGAGCAGGTAAAAAAAAAAAAATTACTAAATAAACACAAGACAACTCTAACCCCTTCCTACAGGACTGATTGTTCTGTCCTGCACATAATCTCACTCTTTCTCTCCCTCCGCCCCTCTCTTCTCTCTCCCCTGTTTTAATCAAGTCTTCTGCACTCACACAACTCTTAGTCAAGCTGCCATGTATGAGTGCTGAGCGCTCTGTATAATTATATTGTCAGACGCTGCCATGTATGAGTGCTGAGCGCTCTGTATAATTATAAAGGATTTGAAGAGGTTAATAAACAATGATAAGGGAAAGAAAAGAAGGTTTATAAAGGTATAATTATACCTGATAATTGGTTTTCCTTGAATCTCGATGGCAGCATAGTACCCTGGGTAATATCCACGTGGCGGTAGCCAATCCAGGAAAAGAAAAAGACCCTCTTGACATATAAATAGACTCCTCCTCCTCCTGTGTCCTGTGTCTTCTTACTCCATAAAGCTATGATAAAACAGAATTAACTCACAAAAAAAACAACACAAGGGTAGGGAAACTAGCTATGCTGCCATCGAGATTCAAGGAAAACCAATTATCAGGTATAATTCTACCTTTCCTTATCATCGATGGCAGCATAGTACCCTGGGTCATGCCCAAGCTACTACGTGGGAGGGATACCAAAACAACACATCACACAAGTGAGCAAACCCATAACCAACAATATATTTAAAGGGCTGCACTAAGCACTTTTCTGCCAAACCTAGTGTCTTTAGAAGGTTGAGTTTATAGTGCTTAGCAAAGGTACTAGGAGAAGCCCAGGTGGCTGCTTTGCAGAGGTCCTGTATGGTAGCTGACTCCCTACTTGCCCAGGATGTAGTTACTGCCCTGGTAGAATGGGCTTTAAGTCCTAATGGCGGATTAAGACCCTTGGAAACATACGCCTGTTGAATGCAGGATTTGACCCATCTTGCTGTTGTAGATTTGGATGCAGGACCTCCCTTATTTTTAGCTTCAGGGATAACAAACAGTTGTTTGCATTTTCTTAAACTACTGGTGCGTTCCAGATAGATCTTAAGGATCCTTACTAAATCTAAGGTATGAAGCTCCTTCTCCTTGTCAGATTTAGGATGAGGATAGAATGCTGGCAGAATGATCTCCTGGTTGAGATGGAATTTTGAAACTACCTTGGGGAGAAAAGTAGGATCAGTCCTTAACACTACCCTATCTGGGTGGAAACATGTATACGGTTCTTCAACCCAGAGTGCTTGAATCTCTGAAACTCTTCTGGCTGAACATATGGCTACTAGGAAGGCCGTTTTCCAGGACACAAATATTGTTTTAGAAGCCTTGTCTATGACTCCATTTGAACCTCTTCAAGATGCACAATTAAAATTTAAGTCCCAAGTAGGTAAAGGTTTCTTAAAGGAAGGTTTGATACGATTCACAGCCTGCATAAACTGGCGAATATACTTGTTATCAGCTAAGTTAGTGTCCATGATAGCACTAAGGGCTGAGACCTGTACTTTAAGAGTGCTAAGGGCTAATCCCTTCTCTAATCCTGACTGCAGAAACTCTAATACCGTATTTATCTCCAGAGGCTCTAAAGAAAGTGTTTACTTCACACCACGATTTGAAGATACGCCATACTCTATGGTAGACTTTCGATGTGACTGGCTTTCTAGCTTTGGTCAACGTATGGATTACCTTGGAGGAAAAACCTTGAGCGGAGAGGTAGGAGATCTCAGCCTCCAAACCGTCAATTTCAAGACTAGCGGATCTGGATGCGCTACTACTCCCTGCTTGAGAAGTCCCGGGAACTTCGGGAGAAACCACGGCTTGTCTATTGCCATATTCATGACCTGGGGGAACCAAGGTCTCCTTGGCCAGTAAGGAAGTATCACAAGGAAGTCTGCTGTTGATATCATGATCTTGCTTATTACCCTCTGGATGAGCGGGAAAGGGGGAAACACATAACCCAGACGACAGTTCCACACCTGAGAGAGAGCATCTACTCCCTGTGCTTTTGGGTCTCGGAACCTTGAATAAAAATTCTCTACCTTCCTGTTCTTGGAGGTAGCCATGAGGTCTATGTCTGGTATCCCCCCATCTGTTTACAAGAAGTTGAAATACAGCCTGATCTAATTCCCTTTCTCCTGGTTCGACCGCTATGCGACTTAGGGAATCCGCTGTCACATTTATATTGCCTGCTATGTAGACTGCATAAATGTCTGCCAGTTCCTGTTCTGCCAAATTTAGAAGAATAGCGGCCTGTTCCATGAGAGATTGACTCCTTGTCCCCCCTTGGTGGTTTATGTAGGAGACTACTGCCTTGTTGTCTGAATGAATGGCCACGGATTGATGTTTTAGAACCTGGTGAAAATACAAGCAGGCCTCTATTACTGCTCTCATTTCCTTTACATTGGAATGAGCCCTGGTGGACTGTGTGTCCCAGGTACCGTAAGCATACCGTGTGCCACAAGTTGCTCCCCATCCTTGGGCGCTGGCATCCGTGGTCACTATTATGGGCTCTTGAGGGCTGAAGGATCGTCCCCTCTGTAGATTGGTACCCGTGAACCACCATTTCAGATCCTTCCTGACCTGGATGGGAATGGAAATTAGCTGAGTCTTGTTGTGGGGATCCCGATCCCATTGCTGCAAGAAGCAGGCTTGCAAAATTCTCATATGTGCTTTTGCCCATGGTACTGCCTCTATGGAGGCTGACATCAGACCTAGAAGATGCGTACAGTTCTCTATGGACACCCACGGTTGTCTTCTTAGTTGTAGACTGGTCTCTGAAATTTTCTGAATCCGTTCCACTGACAGAAAGATTTTCTCTAGAATGGTGTTCAGTTGAACACCTAGGTATTTCAGTTCCTGGGTTGGTTGTAGATTGGATTTCTCCCAATTTATCAACCAACCATGTTCCTGGAGAATTTGAATGACTCTGGCTGTATGTTGCAGTGATTGACCGACTGATGTTGCTGCTACAAGAAGGTCGTCCAAGTATGCCCATACTCGAATGCCCTCTAGTCTGAGATTGGCTATCAAGGGAATAAGTATCTTTGTGAATGTCCTTGGTGAGGTGGACAACCCAAAAGGAAGAGCTGTGTATTGAAAGTGATGGTTGAATATGTAGAATCGGAGATACTTCTGATGTGATGGAAGAATGGGGATGTGCAAATAAGCGTCTCTGAGATCTATTGAAGTGAGATACATGTCCTTGTGTAGGCCTGGAAGGATAGTTCTGATGGATTCCATCTTGAAATGCCTTGCCCACACTGCCTGGTTCACTGCCCTGAGGTCTAAAATAATCCTGAATCCCCCTGAATTCTTCTTGACTGCAAAGATTCTGGAATAGCACCCCCTCCCCTGTTGGTTCACCGGGACGGGAGTAATTACCTTTTGCTGCAGAAGGTTGAGTATATTTTCCTCAAGGGCTTGAACTTCCTCTGGATCCTGCGGTATCTGGGATTTCCTGTACATGTCTCTTGGTGGATTTGTTTTGAATTCTATGTGATAGCCTTTTAAAACTATCTTCCTCACCCACTGATCTGAAGTGGAGAGAAGCCACTGGCTTGCGTATTGTTTCAGTCTTCCTCCTACTGCCAGAAGTGAAGAAGGACCTTGAGGCCTGGCGTTATTGCGTGGAGGGACGAAAAAAACAAATTTTCTCGACCCTCGTTGTAACGAACATTTTGCCTGTTAACTCCCTGCTGGAACCTACGCAGGTAAGATCTTCCTGGTCTATACAGCCGTACATCACGATTTTCTGCTTGAGATTGTAAGCGCGCTTACTCGTTCTTTCCTGGGGTAGCCAGGGAGATTTCCCCCCAGAAAACTTGGAAATGATGTCGTCAAGATTGGGACCAAACAAGAAATTCCCTGTAAAGGGTAAAGCTACCAATCTAGCCTTAGATTGTGTATCTGCGGCCCAGGATCTCAACCATAAAGCCCTTCTAGTGGCTGTAGTGGCTGCCATAGCCTGAGCAGTGAACTTGATCGCATCCATCGAAGCTGCGCAAATGAACTCAATACCTAGTTGCATATCTTGATCAATTCACTTCTCTTGATACCGTCCAAGATACTTTTTTCCTATTCATTCCCCCATACTCTTAAAACTTGTGATGTAACAGCCGTGGCAACCTCAGGTTTTAAAATAGCTCCTTGGATGACATGTTGTTTCTTAAGTGAAACTTCCGTCTTTCTTTCCATGGAATCCCTAAACGCATTGGCGTCCTCCATGGGTAGCGTGGTTCTTCTAGAAATACACGAAATAGCTGCGTCAATCTTTGGGGAATCTTCCCAGAATTTAGCGTCTTCTTCCGCAAAAGGATAGACCTGTGAATTTTTGTTTAAAGATATAGTCTTTTTGTCCGGAAACCTCCACTCGCTCTCGAATGACGTCTTTCATAACCTTAGCAACCGGAAATTTTCTGGCCTT
>WWET01005501.1:71837-90008 GCA_011038615.1 Limnodynastes dumerilii | reverse complement strand
ACACACAGGATAGAGAATGTCCCAGCAACACTGCCATTACCAGTAACACACTATACCATTCTATCTGTAACATACACACAGGATAGAGAATGTCCAGCAAAACTGCCATTACCCAGTAACACACTATACCATTCTATCTGTAAAATAAAACGCAGAAATGTCTGTAACACATATTTGCAAAAATATGATAAGCCACCACCAAGGCCTTTCTGCATATGGTGGTCCTAACTCTCAAAATGAGAGTCCCAATGTTGGGTCATATACATGTCTTTAAATTGAGTCAAACTTACCTCAGGAGACACCCCTTAAAGCCTCCACAATAGCTGCTGTGGAACAACTCCCCCTCTCAGCTGCTGCTCACAGACAGTATACACACAAAATGAAAGTTGCTCAATTTATAGGTAAATGCAAACAGGTGCATGAAAGGTAATCTGCTAGCAACAAAGACAAAGGAAAGAAAATGCCTCAGCAACACTGCCATTACCAGTAACAGACTATACCATCTATCTGTAAAATAAAATGCAGAAATGTTATAATTGAACCCTGTTTCAGTGATACCCACAATATCCAGATTATTCCTTGTCATTATTGCAGATAGATTGGAGATTTTATTTCCTAAGCTCCTTGCCAGGGCCGCTACCAGGAGTTTTGGGGCCCAAAACACAGGCCACGGCTTTCCACCCATTATGAGACATCACCCATGACGTCACATAGGCGCTGACGCGCAGCCTACTACAGTTCTGCAGCTACAAGTATCGGCGGTTTGATACCGCCAACACCTGTGGCTGGAGAGATAAGCTGAGTATTAGTGGGGCCCCCTCTCTCTCCAGACCCTGGACAAAAGTCCCAGCAGTTCCCCCCCTGCTGGCAGCCCTGCACCTAGCATTAGCACACATGGTCAAGTTGCGTTATGAATCTCTTATTCTTCATTGATTATCATTGCTAGCTATGTTTATTTTGCTTTTGCCCTTGACTTTAGTTCATGTGGTTATGCTAGTTATGCTAGTGCCTGGACACACATTGCTTCTTAGATGGGGGAGCATCTTGTTTTATTATTTCTGTCACTGCCCGTATTTTCTAGTTTAAATGGAAGATGGGTGTAAGTCGTCCCTTTTCGTATGGGCTTCTGTTTTGCCAGATGACATTGCTATGTTTTATTAAACCAAATCTTCCCTCATGACACCGTTTATTAAGCATTGATGTTACTAATGCGTATTATTCTACCTTCTTCAACTCTCTGTACTGCCAGTCATAGTGTTTGCCACCTGCTTAGGAGCAGTTCCTAGCTTTCTAAATTAATTTTCAAAGACCATAACTCCAGCATTGACCAGGTTGTTTGTCCCATCTACAGTACCTCCGCTTCCTTTCTTGCAGTCTTTATCATATTTAAAATATGGTCCAGCAAGCAATTTACCTGATTCCTAGTTATACAGTCTATTTCCAATTCGATACCCCTAACACTATTATCCTCCAGACAAGGGCGGATTGGGAACTTATAGTGGCCCAGGAAAAAAATTAGCAAGAGGCCACATGTAGGCGAGATCACTATTGGTGGGGTCAAAAAAATAGGTAAACTGGATTAGTACAGAATAAAGAAATACAAAAGAAAAGCAGAGCAAAATACATGATATGGGGGCAGAGTTATGTATTGCCTATTACGTGTGTTATATAAAAGAGTTACAAGCAAAAACAACATCTACTGACTAATATTTCCCTATCCACTAAAGAGATTTATAGTGACCTCTATGCAATGCAGGAAGTCACTGCCACCCAAGTGACCTGAAACATACAGCATCCTAGTTACCACCCCCCAAAACATACAGCATCCTAGTTACTACTGCTTGAAAAATACAGAATCCTAGTAACCACCATCCAATACATACAACATTGTAATGATCTCTGTTTTATACAGACATCCTTTTAGCAACCACCACCCATGACCGTTAACATCCTAGTCTTCATCAAATAAAATAGGAGCTGCTGAGTGGCCTCTAACGACCACCGGCCTACTAGGAAATTCCCTGTAAGTCCTATTTTATATTGTTATCTTTTGTGCTTTTAGTTGGATTTTGAATTGTTCCTATTTTTTTTTATTCAGGTTAATAAAAATATTTGTAAAAAGGATTACTAAAATAAAAGTTTCCTGATTCCTAAACAAAAATGTAAACAAAAGATAAAAAAAAGGTTTGAATAACTTTAAACTGACATCATTCTTCAGTGAACTGCGGAAAGGTGACGTCTTAATATCTTGTTGTTGGTCATCTACTCATTAAAGCCATTAAATAAATGGAATCCCGGCTGGTTCAGTTGGTGGCGTGACAAATGGAGTTGATGCTATGATATACTTGCTAAATGTTCATTTTGTGTGCAAAACATGGTTCTTGGTGAAATGCACCCAATCATAATGTTTGTACAATGCTGGTTCTTTATCGGAACCCTTAATCCTGAGGAGAGTCTTAGCGGGTTCAGCCATTATGCTCTCACATCCCTGTGTTATGGAGATATTCAGAGACAAAGTCTTTTTAGTATATTAATGTAATTATTTTTATACATATGTACATGTACAGAACATGTCAATTCAGAAAACAATGGAAGCTGCTGTTAATAACGTGTACCCCAAAAGTACCCCCATGAATCAGTACGCAATTACCCACAAAAAATGCGAAAAAATAGCACAAAGGTGAAGCTTCGATCAAACTTATGCAAACAGTGTTTACTCGACAGAATCAGGGTAACAGCAAGGTACAGCAAGACAATACTCAACGCAGCGCAGCCGACCAGGAAGGCAAGACGGTCAATTCAGTCGTCCTCTCAGGAAAAGGTGAGATCGAATGTCGAAAAGCAAAGTCCTTTTATGTCCATAGATGAAAGGGATCGCCGATCTTCCGCTTGATTGGAGGGATCTCAATCCTCTGGTGGTTCCTAGGTCATCACTGGTCCTGGGGTCTTCCTTTGTTGTCGTCCTCTCAGGAAAAGGTGAGATTGAATGTCCAAAAGCAAAGTCCTTTTATGTCCATAGATGAAAGGGATCGCCGATCTTCCGCTTGATTGGAGGGATCTCAATCCTCTGGTGGTTCCTAGGTCATCATTGGTCCTGGGATCTTCCTTTGTTCTCTTCTTGGAGGACATATAAGGACATAAACATGACATATATGGTCCATTCACCATATATATACAAGACAGGACGTTTTGTCAGATGAATATTTAAGTAACTTTGTACACCAGAAGGTATCCTTCTGATGTGCAAATACCTTCATTGAAATATTTAGCAATTGCGTACTAAGGGAAAAGCCTTGTTTACAGTACAAATTAGCACTCACTTGCTAGAAAGTTACAAATTAATTATTGCTCTTAATCAGGAAGTTACATTGTCCTTCTGCATCCTTTGAAGCATTACACAGTATTCCATTGTTGGACTGTATTTCTCTGCCTAATGCAAAGCTTATTTTCTATATTTTGGGATTAATATCAATGTTTTATTTGAATGTAACAAAGCCCGCGAAAGCATGGATGAGCATCAGAACTTACGCGCACGTGCGTTCGCATTACCGATTTTGCGCTCTTTTGCGGTCCTTTGTTCGCTATACGGTGATTCATTATAGAATTTTCACTAAGTAGTGTATCTTTATATTTTCTGTTTTGACACTGCTCAAAACAGCTCAACAAGTCTTTATACGCCAAAAATAATAATTAACATAATGAGCGTTAATACACAGTCGAATATTATAACAATCATATTTTAGCACTCTGATCGGTCATTAAACTTTTAGGAGGTAACTTAATCTGCATGGCGTTCTGTGATACTCACAATTTTATATCTTGATTACACGTAGCCATTACAGCTAAAAGAATGTGAAAACATATAAAGTAAGGCTAAGGTCCATATTAGGATATATTGGATGTCCCGTTATTAAAGAGAAAGATGTATCAAACTAGTGTCATAATACAAGTTCATTAAAAATAACATTTCTAACTCTTATCATTTACGTTTAAAAGACCTTGGTTCACACACAGCCTAGGAGCCCTTGGCCACAACGGCCAGCAGTATTTACCATTTTACAGTTACAATAACTTTGGGCCTCCAAGAAAACGGCCTTCACAAGAAGGGAGCATTGGCACAGATGGCAGATAAGTGACTGCTCTACTAGAGGAGAACAAAAAGGAGTGTTATGTATCTAGAACCATTTTATCTTTGTCCTGGCTTTGAATACTTACCGTATGTAGTTTCTATGTTATAAAGCGATGCTACACATACAATATATATTTGTTAAAGCATATCATATTTCAATACAACACATTCTTATTAAACACCCAATTTCCAGTATATTGATCATCTACAACACCTTAGTTTGCCCTAAATATATCACTGGTATGCTTCTTGGTGAAGCCAGTGATGCAGAGAACAACCTGTCTGTGGATGAGCTGGCATTGTGTCTTATGCCCACCTTGTGGGCTGTCACAGTCATGTCATTCATCTTTAGACCCTCAACTCGGGTCTCTCTCCACAGCGCTCCTACAGTCACAGTGAATAGACAGACTGCACAGCACTGAATAATGAAACTGCCCATGCCAATATGGGTGGGGTTGGATGATTGGAAAGTAGGGCAACATTTGGATGGTCTGCATCGGACCCAATGGGTCAAAAATAAATAAATAAAACATGGACCATGTGGTTCTTATTTGACATCAAATTCTTTATTTCAATGTAGCTTATTTTGCATAATTTCGCACTACATATCATTTTTAGACTTAAAGCACCTTCACTTAAAGGTTTTGAATAAGATTTAAAACAGACTCCACAGCGCGGTTTCATAAAAGGCCGGTGCCAATACAAGTGTGGTGAGGTAATTGCTGGACCAGCGTTCCCCCTAAACTGCCAGGCCCCATGCACCCCCTATAGTTTTGCCCTTGGCGTGGACACATGACCTTCAATAATCTTCTCGATCCTAGCATCACACCTTCTTTCTTGAGGTTTATTTTGCAAAGTTTCTTTCTAAATTGATCAGATGACTGCAGCTCACATTTTTGCATCTCTTCTATTAAACACAGGATCTGAGAAAGTTCTCTGTCATCTTCACATAGCATGTCATCATTATCATCATCCTGGATGGTAATCTTGTCTACTAGAATTATCTGCTCAGAAGAATTCTCCAGGTCATTCAGAATCTGAACCTCTAGAATCCCAGCAAGCTGCATGATTGATTATACCTTCTTGTATTACTGAAGGGTTTCATCAACTAGGGCCTCTCAATCACATAATCGTTATTCAGACTATTCAAGTCTTTAGAAGTACTTCTATCCACAGGATTCTCATTCTGCCACCTGAGAACAGTAGGGGTCAATGTTGTGACCAACTCACTATTTGGGTCTTGCTCAAGATTAACTTTAGTAAAAGTGTCAAATGGTAATTCAATTTAAATTTCTCAAATAATCACAATGGGGCAGATCCAGAACTACGCTTTTTTGCGATTTTACGCGTGGCGGAGACGTAAATTCGCAGATTTGTATGTACTGCGCATGCGCACCATAGAAAATACGCACATTCACGTAGCGTAATTTAGGACGTATGGGTGATTCACGTATGTCTCACGTAAATACTTACGTGTGGGCGTGCCAAATTTACGTTACTCGAAAATACGTTCGTTTTACGTGAAGTAGGCGGGGGGCGGTATTTAAAGTGTACAGTATGGGCGTGCTAAGCTGCGTACGTTCGCGTAGTCAATACGTCCGTTAGCGGACGTATGCTGTTACGTTAGGAAAAGTTAAGGTAGGGTTTGGGTAGCGTATTTTGACAAAATACGTCCGTGCAAGGGGTGTGCCGAGGGGAGTGTAGCGAACTTACATGTGCGAAAATACGCTCCGCGAATAAACGTACGGCACACGTAGTTCTGGATCTACCCCACTGTTACTACTGTAACTTCCTCCTCATTGGTCCCTCCCTCACCTATCTCAACTCCCTCTAATCCAGCCTTAATGTTGCCTATAGGTTCATCCACCTCTACCATTTCTCTACCTCGGCCTGTCCTCTATTTCAAGCTTTGCCCTGGCTGTCTGTCTGCTTCAGAGTTCTCTTTAAGCTTCTCACTTTCAAGCTAACTCCTCCACCACTGCTCCCTAATCTCCATCCACATTCCATGACGCCCATTCTGATAAGTCAACCACTTCTCATGCCCTTGACCAAGTTAATATTGGTGAAAACATTATTGTGTATTGTGAGGTGGTCCAAAATGTCCAGAAATAACTGGAAATAAATGTTACTGATTTTCATAATACCATAGAAACAAAAGCAAATGACATCATTTCAGCTGTTTTGTGTTTTTTGTTTTTGTTTAAGAAATCCAAGCACATAACCAAATATCAAAACCTTTGAAGGTGGTTTTGCTAAACCAAAACATGAAAATGTTGACTTTTAGAACCAAAACCAAACCCGGGCAAAAAGGTTTCATCACATATTTATTATAAACATCCAAAAATATGACCCATTCAATTAGGTACAAAATACTCTGCTCTTCAGTTTCTAACTCTTAGTTACTATAGTAACCACCTTTGTTGAAGAAGCAAATAGTTTTTTTTAAATATCAGTTAATTAATTTAAACCAGGTGAGTGACTATTTTAGGAGTGGAATAAATTGTACCTAATGGAATGGATCATGTTGAAGGGCCTGAGCATTCAGTGGTTGATCTGTGACCCTTTACAATGGACCGTGCCTCTGAGTTCTGTCCCATAGATTGCCTTTCTGACAAGTATGCATACTTGTGTAATATACACTTTTTAGCACTTGTTACGATAATTAAACATTAACACCCCTGTCCACCACTTTATAACTGGCATCATTACTTTAAATGAAGCCAAAACATAAACCTTGTTTGCACTCACCTCCTAATAATTTCATAAAATGAAAAAATGCTATCTATGTATATCTGTCACTAGGTGGCGTTGTTCTCCACTTCATTAGTACTCTGTTTTACTACAGCGAAGAAAACTCCTTATTACCGTCGTCTGAATTCAGACTTATGATTTTGAGACGATCTGTTCCTGCAGCTTTGGAGAGATCCACAACTGATCTGTGCATTTGGAGATCAACTACTCTTACCAACACATTCACAGTCAATTCCTGGAATCAAGTGCATGCATATTCCAAGAAGTGTAGAAATCTGTAATAACCCTAACCTCAGTCTGACCTCTAACCCTCCATGGGTGTCATATCTAGAGGAGTCAACTTCTAACCCTAACCTTCCGTTAGTGGCATTAATAGTGGGATAAATACCTTACCCTTCAACAGTGGCTTGCAAACTGACCCTAACCTTCAAAGTGTATCATGGCCACAGGGGTCAGTTCCTATCACTAACCCTCCAAGGGCTCTATTTACGCAGATCATTTTAATGCGATAGAGCCAGTTTTAACTTCAAAACCCTATCGCATTAAAATGAAGTGTGTCATATTTACAAAAACGCCAGCTCAGGCTGGCGTTAGTGGAAAGTATTCCAGCGTCCCCAAATACCCCTCTTTTCTTCCCCCTAATAGCTGTTATTAGGGGGAGGAAAAGGGGGGTATGTCGCAGGAAGGGTGAGTATTAGTAAATCATGTGAAGAAAGCTGCCAGGCTCGCTGCGATGATAAGCCAGCCTGGTGCAGCTTCCTTCACAGGGATCGAGGAAGGTAAGTTAATAGAGCCCCAAGTGTGTTGTGGAGGATGAAGTCAGTAAACAAAAGTGACCTAATAACATCAACCATGTAACTGTATAACCAGCAACAGTCAATGCAATGTGAGTGTACACTGTAAGGCAGGGTACACACCGGAGCTTTCAGCAGATAATATGTCCAATCACACAATCAAAAGAACATTTCAGCAGATATCTCACCAGTGTGTACTGTTCAAAGATGCTGAAAAATCTTTTGAGACAGTCTGTGATCCTTTGATTAGATTTTTTGGGGCTCCTAATATGCCAGATCAACTATGGAAAGATATCGTGTGCTTTCTGCAAGTGTGTCCTGTGTCTATGAGGAGATCTTTGGACAGTACACACTGGCAAGATATCTGGTGAAACAGTCTTTTTATTGTGTGATTGGAAAGATTATGATTATCTGCTGAAAAGAACAGTATGTACCCTGCTTAAATGTCTAGACAGTCTTGCTCTATTCCTCCTTATAGTTCTTCAATACAATAGAACTCTGGTAAAGGGTGGACTTGACTGCATTCAGAGTTTTACAGAGCATTATACCCTGTGGCAGCGTGGGAATGTTCTCAAGCTGACAGAGGGTATATATAAAGAACCCAGTGCCCGCAGATCTGTCATTAATGACGGGATGACTGCTAGCAGGACATGTAGCGACGACGTCCATGCCAGGGATTTTTTATTTTACCAATCTACTGTCCCAGGATTAAAAGCTTGGAAGATGGGATCCTTTACAGATGTAGATCCCTTCAAAGCAGGTTAATATGATTTTATTTATTTTCCATGTAAGGATTTTTTTTACTGTAACGGGCCGGACCTATATTTTATTAGATTATTATTGGGGGCATTACAGACGTCCATGCCAGGGATTTTTTATTTTACCAATCTACTGTCCCAGGATTAAAAGCTTGGAAGATGGGATCCTTTACAGATGTAGATCCCTTCAAAGCAAGTTAATATGATTTTATTTATTTTCCATGTAAGGATTTTTTTACTGTAACGGGCCGGACCTATATTTTATTAGATTATTACTGGGGACATTACAGACTGCAGCGGGCTCTGGATGGGAGGGCATGCTGGCACTTGTGGTTCTCCAAGCGCCAGCATGCCCTTGCATCCTTGGGCATGCTGAGCACTAAGATCATTAGCATGCCCTGTAGCTATGACATTTATTCTTTTTTTTTTTATTTTTAATTAATGTCTTCATTTATTTTTTTGTAACTTGTCTATTTTGTGTGTATTTGTTTTATTAACACTTTTTACACTTAGGGTGACTTGCGCTTTCCACTTACTCCATCCCCTGGGATGGTGTATGCACAGGTTTGTCTAGTACGGGAGATCTCGGAGGGAAGAAATAGATTCTGATATGGAGGCGGGGCTTAATGTAACAATTTATGCAAATTGCTCTATTAAGCTCCATCCATTGCCAATCACTACTGTAATCCCTAGCATTCCAGGGGTGGGTGGGGCTTGACAGGGGTTCAAGATTTGCGGGCTCTGGGATACTGGAAGAACTGCCCAAATTTTGGGAGTCTCCTGGATATTCTGGGAGAGTCATCAACCATGTGTAAGGATATGGCAGAAAAGCAGCCACCGTACACCAATACTGTGCATATTTAAATTAGAAAAACACCCCTTTTCTCATTTAAATATTGTGGAACGCCCCATTCCACTGGCGCAGTAGAGGCGGATGCGGACACAGGCGGATGGGCAGCCTTGCGTCCGTCTTTCCGATTTTGGCTGTGCTTCTTTATGAAAAACCGATGGTACTGAATGAGCCCCATTCTGTCTGTAGCAACAAATCACTCATCTACGACAGTGTGCCACCAAAGGAGTTAACAGAACATCACTTGTATTTAACATGTGATACATTTTATATGTAGGGAAGCACAATGATCTTGATTAAAATTACATTCTATAACTTTTCTTGTAGCCTTTATCGGTACATTTCACCATGTCTCCAAGCTTCTCGTTAACTGGCAGGTGCTCATAATTACTGTATAGGCGAGATAAAAGAAACAAAAAACACATTTTTAGAACCTGCCCCATGATTTAAATAATATGTTTATCTGCACCTGCCACACATCCACTAGATTTTCTAACTTCTTTAGAAAGTGCAGCTTAACAGATGGGGAATAGAAAAGTGCTTGCAAAGTTATTGCATTTAAAGCTGTGGATTCTTTAAGGATAAGGAAAAGAGCATCTTAATTTCCATTTATTCTGGCTCTAACTAATTAGAAGGTGTGAGAGATTTAAAAAATATTCATGTAGTAAATGCTACTTTTAATTAATGTAATACACCTATTAGGATTTGCTAGAAGAGCTATATTAATTTAGTAGGAAATATGTTCCATACACAAATGAGGAAATTTAAGACCATTACCACAAATAGACTGTGTATGTATTAATGTGTCATTTTCTCTCTCTCTCTAGAGTCTAGACCATTTATAAATAACTAATATACAGGGATGGGACAGTGCTGGTGGAGGATTTTAGGTGTATTTGCAATGATTGGAAGCCATTTTAAACAAGGGGGGGGGGGGTGAAAGGCATTTTAAAAAGAGGGGGGGGGGGTATTTATCAGTGTTGTGTGGTCAAACCCTCTTTATCTCTGAGGCTACACCCCCTTTGTAGCACAGTTAGGAATTCCAATGGGCAGCATGATGGCTCAGTAAGTAGCACTTGTGTCTCACAGCACTGAGTTCATGAGTTTGATTCCTGGACTAGGCCTTATCTGTGTGGAGTTTGTATGTTATTCTCGTGCCTGCATGGGTTTCCTCCCACACTCCAAAAAGATGCTGGCTACAAAATGGCTGCTGACTAAAAAATTAACCTAAGTTTGTGTTAGGGAACTTAGAATGTAGCTCCAATGGAGCAGGGATTGATGTGAAATATTCCCTGTAAGGCAATTTGTAATCTGATGGTGCTATATAAAAACCTGTTAATAAATAAATTCTATCTACATAGGAAGGGAAATTGTTGCCCATAGCAACCAATGAGATCTAACTAATATTTATCTGGTATATTCTAGAAAATGAGAGTTTTAGTCTGATTTTCTACTATGGGTAACATCTCCAGAATGCAAACTTTAAAAATATTATTAAATATACTCTATGTCACAGATTCAAAAAATATGGCCTAAAACTATGAGTTGACATTTCTGTGCTAGTGTGCTTTATAACCTAATCTATCTATGATTATAGCCCAGAAACTTAATTTAATTAATCATTAAGAGCCCAATTTAAAGTATGATCTTGCACCACATACTTATGGGATTTAATAATGCTTTCAAAATATTTCAATATTTGTTTAAATTTAAAAAAATTCCTGCTTTTTGATTTGGAAAATGGAGAGCACCCGCTTTATATGGGGAAAAAGTTGGAACAGTGAGTGGGAGGAGCAAGAGGAGGAGATGGAGGTGGAGCTGTCAGGAACATGAAACTACTCTCCTCCTGCTGGTACAGAACTTTCTGCACCATCTGGAGGTCAAAAAGAAAAATACAACACTTCCTTGGTATATAGACTAAGGGCTAGATTTAAGTTGATAAAAAAGCAAAAGTAGAGATGTTGCCCTTAGCAAACAATTAGATTCTAGCTAACATTCTCTACCATATAATAGGAAAACGAGAGATAGAATTTGATTGGTTGCTATGGGCAACATCTCAATTTTTCCTTTTCTGCCTTTTAGTAAGTCTGGGTCATATAACTCAAATAGTTTTGTGGATATTAAAAAGATTTTAAAAGATCTAAATAGCAACTTCTGAGCATGTGAATAACTTTCCTAATACCACAACATATATGTGTTCTACAGAACCTTATAATCAGTTAATCTATTACCATGTCTAGTGGTAACATATATTAGAGCAGTGGTTCTCAACAAGTTACGGGACCCTCTGTGACAATAAAAAAAATGTTGTGTAAAATCAGAGCTCGCTGTTAGCTATCTGACAGGCATCTGGGTGACTCCATGAGTATTTGATTTTGGGTGCAACCCACTGTAAAGTACTGACCCACATAGCACTGAAGTCATTGAGGACTGTAAAGAATAATTGCCTAAACACTCTAAAGTGCTATGTGTTATGATGGTGCTAAAAGGAATTGACCTAATTGATGCGTTGTTTTTTTTAAACTGATAAATAATCATATTTACTGCTCCTGCACAATATAAATACAATATTTTGTGTTTGTGAGCCTACCTTGACTGTGGCCACTAGAGGGTGCTGTGCTCACAGGAGAAGTTAGATGTTTTTGTGGTGTCCAATAAGGTGATTAACAATGCTATGGTGATAATCAAATAAGACAAATAAGGCAACATAATAAATACAAATGTCAGAATGCTTGCTCTGGATTAGTGTGATTTGGTCTGGCAGCTTGTACTGAAAAGTAAAAAAAAAATGACATCATTATTTTTATTTATTTTTATAGTGACAGCGTATAATGCAGACAACATTAGGCATTCACCATTTCCTGTGTCATTGGAGTTTGCATGATACATTTCTTAATGTAGCAGGCTCAATTTTGACTATATAACCCAATCTGTTATATTTACATAAAAGGGGGTGTGGTTTCACACTACCCCAAGTGGGCATCTCTTGCGTTATTGGGCAGGACATTGGGGTAGATCCAGAACTATGTACGTGCGTGTATTTATGCTAGCCGCTAGTGTAAAAGCGCCCATTAGTACTTACGGCGCAGGCACGCGGCAGATGTTACGCCACGTAAATCAGAGCATAAGGGCCAGAGACGTATCATCCTCGTAACTACATACTAAGGGGCGTGCCAGCCATACGACATCCATAATTACGCTTCGGAGGCGGGGTGAGGCATTTAAATCGTACAGTATGGGCGTGCTTAGCAGCATAAGTACGTGCAGCCATTATGGCCTTCAGGAGTTACACTTTGAAAAGGTAGCGTAACACGGCTAAACTACGTCCAACCGAGGGAAGTGACAAGGGGAGTGCATAGTAAATACACTACGCTAGGAAACATAATGGACACATAGCTCTGGATCAGGCCCATTGTTTTGCTCTGATCTTGTAGGTCTATATCTTGGGAGAATTTAAAAGTTGGAAAGTTTTAAAGACTATGGGCCTGATCCAGACTTAAGAAAGAGCTTAAAATCAAGAGAGGAAAGTTACTCCTGGGCTAAACCATGTTGATTTCAGGGTGAGGCAGATCATAGGCTGACCAACAGACTCTATAACCGGTGCCAAACTGAGGACAGGGAAACCCTTTTAACTACTGGGGAAACCCCTGATAGGCTGCTGGTTACCAAGCCCTCCCCGCAAGGTAAGCACCCAATAGGCATAAAGCAATGTGCCTGAAGCAGAGCGTGTGCTAACAGGGAAGCCGCGCTATAGCAGGTAACCAGGGACGCTGTAACGAGGGAGACCGCCTGCTGGGGATTCCCCTGCACGCGCCGAACAAAGCAGGTAAGCCGGAAAGCGGCAGCACGCTGGGTAACAATAGGGAAACATCCAGACTTAAGTTAGTCTTCCGTTCGTAAGCGTAGCGGAGTTACGCATTGCTAAGTATAATGCACTCCCCGAGGCACTCCCCTTGTACACATGTAACTTAGGGAATTTACAAGTTCAAAACCCTACCTTAACTTTTCCTTGTGTATCTCGTGTCGTACTTAATGTGTAGTCATACATAAGTGCCAAACCCAGCCCATACTGTACAATTTAAATTCCTCCCTCCTCCCACGATGCGTAATTTCGGCTTGCATAGGGATGTCATGCCCTTTCTTACAGAGTTATAAACAAGTTATGTATGATCAGAGTTACGATGTGTAATATCTGCCATGCGCAGTGCATTCCTACAGCCAGATTTACACATGCCATATGTGTAAATTTGCTATCATTATTAAGTCTGGATCTGAATCTGGTCCTATATTTGCAAAGTACCCCAGGACCAGTATTGGTATCTTTAGTGCTACCTCCTTGCTGAAATTTAGACAAGTGCAGTATAAAAATTAATGGTGCTGCACTGACCTTAAAACAAACAAACACACAAACAAACCAAAAAATCCCATATATCCTAGGAAACACGATTTCTCTGTATGTATGGTTTTACAATGCCAGTTAAATGGAAACAATATGCTTTGCCTTGGCCTAGAATTATTCTTTGGTGATAATAATGTACTGGATCCACAGGTACGTCCATTAGGCCACTTATGCACGCAAAGGGCCAGATCCAGAGCAACGCTGGGCTGCTGTTCGTAAGTACATCCAGCATAGCTCTGGTGCACTCCCCCTGACACTCCCCCGGCTGAAGGCTACCCTAACTTCAGCTGATATAACCGAGTGATTCCCGCATGTACGGGGTCGGGGATCTGGATCCGGTCCAATGTTCTTTATGGGTTGACTATGAGTCTTATGGTAGCTCGCACATGACTCTGTGGTTTAAAAAGTAAAAAAACAGGTTACAATTATTTAAATATCTTGTTTATAGATATTATATGGATTTATATCTCCAGAACATTCCGATGGTCCCCTTCTGTAAGTAGACTGCCAGTAGCCTATTATTTTACCGATGACTGACATGTCGCTCACACAATTCTCTCCTATACCATAAAATAAAGACTTAAACAACTTTGCAGGATTTTTAAATGGTGCATAGATTAATTAAATTAGAATATGCTGGACTATTGAATTGGGGTAAAATCAGGTGGCACTTATAGCAGGAAGGGGAGGTCATAGTCATGGACAATAAATGTGCACTAAGCCCATTCACATTACACACCACAATTATACCGATTATAGTGAGGAGGCAGACTTGGTCCCAGCCACCAGGGGCGGATTGGCAACAGGCCTTACCGGGAAATTTCCCGGTAAGCCAGTGCTCTAAAGAGGTTGCCTGGAGGCTGCCTCATGAATCATTATTATCATTTTTTTTTTACAAACACCTCAGTGCAGCTGATTATGGCAGGCTGTCAGTTTGCAGTCCCTGTTGTCGCTATGGAGGAACAGGCAGCAATCATATGCTGCCTGTTGCTCTACACTGCCCCTTGCCACTTGCCCTCTCAACTCCTCTATATGATTGTCAGCAGCTCAACAGAAGAATCAGCGTCGGCAGCTGGACTGTGGCTGTGAGTGATGACAAAATACAGGCTTTCTGATGCTGTAAATGCTCCACTGCCTGTTGATGTACATGGTATGAACTTCACAGTACAGAACCTGGCCTCTTGAAGCTCTAAAGTACCTGACTTCCGTACACGGAGACTTGTGTGCTTACTCTCACTCTCTCAGACTCTTGCAACTTTAGCTCCACCTACAAACACTCTGCACTGACCTCTGCTGCCACATGAAATGGCATAGAGTAATCCTTTACAGTTCAACGGAGGAGGAGAGCTGAGCACTATTCTCCTCCTTTGCTGAGCTCTAGAAACTTTTGTCTCTGCCACAACAGGTAGAAGATTAGATGTCCAGGTCTTCCCTCCCCCCCGATAGAAGTACACCAGAGCAGAGGCTGTACTGATCAGTGACTTTCTGATCCAGACCTATAGCCACTGCACTAGTTACGGCAGCAATATGCGTAAGAACGGCAGATGTTACCCGGCGTAGTTAGGGAAACCTGATCCTTAGGATCGGGCGTCCCTAGCCATAACTACACAACCGTTATGGAAGGAAGGCGGGGGAAGGTAAGTAAATGAGGGAGGGAGGGCGGTTTAGGGCAGTTACGACCCTGTGGCCGACGTAATTACCTACTGTTACGTCGGCTGAAGTTAAGGTAGCCTTCAGCTGACGTAACAGTGGGAAATTACACCGGCCACAGGGGGAGTGCTCCAGAGCTACACTGGCCGTACTTACGGCCAACGGGCCAGCATAGCTCTGGATCAACCCCTTAGACCTCAAGACCAGAATTGTGAATATAGACAACAAACCTCAATTAAAAAAAAACAGAAAAATAATGGACACAAGGAGACAAAACTTGTACACAGATCTGCCCTACTTTCTAGACCATATTTGTTTTATGAGTTCAATGTCACTTCACAATAGGTCAGAAACATAATGGTCATATATATTATTGTCTATCTACAAGCATAACAAAAACACCCAAAACTCCTTGTACTCATACATTCCAAATTATACCTTTAAAGAACAAACATAATCTTTTTCTATTCTCCAGCTCTTCCTTCAAAACAAAGTAGGAAATCTATGAAAGGAAACCACGCGTTTCACACCCTGCTGACTGATGAATGCCTGGATTATCACTGTGGGTAGTTGTCTTTGCTTTCCAAGGTCTTATTTCTTCTGCTTCTCTTATAAAAAAATAACACCAGTTGATAATACTTTTTAGGTAAACAGAGTCCATTAGCTTTTAGAACCTAATGTGTCGGCTGTATTGCTCATCAAGGGTGTAACATTTCCACCTAGCATAAGAGTTCTAACCTGTAAACAATGACAGAAAAAGCTACACAAAAGTTGCCACAAAAAAAAATACTATAACAAAAATTGAGAACTAAATCAAGGATTGACACTAACTAACCGAAACCCATCATTCTATGGTAAAAACATCTTGGGGAACCACAACAATAGTAGAAGACCAAAGTTCTATTAATCTAAAACCTGTTGATTGAGTGTTAGCAATTCAGTAGGATTTGCCACTATAATGTATTTTTTTTTCAATCATTTCCAAAAGTATTTCAAAATCAAGAAAAAGGCCCAAATCTGAGAAAAGTAAGATGTGTCAGAATAGTCAAAATCATAGAGTAAGGTTGGGTAAGACAGGATTTTGGTGGATGGTAGGCATAATTAGGCTATTTTGAGGTTGTTTTTTTTAAACAAGTGAATCAAATGCACTAATAAACAGGAATGATATCTAGTCTTGTAACACAACAGTAAAAAAAAGTATGAATTAAACCTTCTGTCAGTACCACTGAGATATCTGTTGCTGATGTGAAATTTATTAAAAGCAAAGTCAGCACAATTAGCTATAGGCCATGAAAGAACTCTGGACCGGAACCACCCCATCTCGTATCTGTGACCATTGGATTGTAGTTATATCTATTCAGTAGATTTAATACGTTTAATTGTCAGTGATGTGGAAATATTCATTATGACAGGTCTTTTATTTTAATTATTAAGAACATCTCTGTTTTTATTAATAATGATAATAAAATAATACCAAAAAGACTAAGGGATACACTGTATGGGAAATGAGAAGAATGAGAAGGAATTTCCCATACAGACCCGCAAACATCACTTTGGGGGGGGGGGGGTGCGCAACTTAAGGGCCCAGAGGGGTGGCCCTTTGGTAGCCACTCCCCCTGCACTGTAAAGAAGCTGTGCACTCCATGTATGAGTGCTGAGCTCTGTAGCGGACTGGGAGTGTCTACCAAAGGCTCCCCCTCCTCTGGGGAACTCACCACCGTTCAGTGCAGCAGGTCTGGGCCTCTGCGGTGGTGATTTCTGATGAATGAATGAGTAAGTATGCCAAACGGCATGCTAACCCATTCATTCATAAAAATTTCACAACAGTAGTATTTTACGAAATAGAGGCAGCCAAAAATGAGCTTTCTAACTGCATCCTGTTTAGTTGGCAGTGGAATTATACATAGTATACAATATACTACACTACAAACACTAACAAACTTTATACTATTTTTATCCTATTCTTCATTGCATTTCACATGAGCAGGAACCTTTCCCCAAACGCTCCATTGTTACTGGATTATTACTGCAGATATGGTGCAATGGGTAATATTGATATAGTGTGGTGACATTGTCTATCATGATTGTAACACAATGAGTAATAAATGTGGCTTATAAATAAAAGACTGTAACATGATGTGGGTTCGTTGTACGCTCCTTAATGCCATAATTGCATCCATTTACACAGAAGACACAACCTAGAATGGACAGAACCAAAAAGGTTGAAAAATAAAATGTATGGTCCTGATCCTGTCCACATGAAGGTCAGTAAGTCAGTACATGAGAGGTGAGTGACCACCCTGTCACTCCCCTCTCACGTGCAGGGTTCTGGGCCCTTATGTGTCTAGAACCCTACCTTAAAATCTTAGCACTGATTTGCCTACTGCTGTCCACTAACCTTCACCTGCTTGCTTAACCCAGCCCCAGTGTGGGAATTAGGCATGCGGATGTCACGTAACTTCCCCCTCTCCCAGAATTCCTCTTGTACAGAACTCGACCGACGGAAATATGACCAACTTCTTAAAGCAGCTTGCAACAGTGGGATAACGTTATTAGATTAGGGTCCAATCTAATTAAACTAGATTAGCATGAATAAAGAAAGAGATCAGCTAAACTAGAGGTTAGTGTTCAGGCACATTTGTCAAATCAAGAAACCATGGTCCCTTGTCAGTCACAAAAGAAGTCAAGATACATCCACAGGACTACCATATCTACCATACAGCTGAAACCGTTGCGAGTCACCGCTATGATGTATTAGAGTGCGAAATAAGGACGGCTGAAAGTTGCTTCTTGCTTGTCCCTATTTTGAACGAGAGCCATCGCAGCATTTTTCGGAAGAG
>WWET01005501.1:37223-71811 GCA_011038615.1 Limnodynastes dumerilii | reverse complement strand
CCGCCAGACCACCGTAGAGGTGAGTAGGGTTAAGCTGAGGTGGGATTTAGGATTAAGCTGTGGGGGGAGATTTAGGGTTAGGCTGTGGAGGGAAAGACATAGGGTTAGGCTGCAGGAGGAGACTTAGGGTTAGGCTGCGGGAGGGGGGACTTAGGGTTAGGCTGTGGAGGGGAACCTTAGGGTTAGGCAGCAGGGGGGGTTGACTTAGGGTTAGGGTTAAGGAGTGGGGTTGCTTACCTTTTGGAGTACTGTGTTCAGTGCTCCGGGGATCGATTGCTATGCCTCGAGGCATAAGCAATCGATATCCCATTCAGTTCAGAAATGGCTGGGGGCGAACGGCCCTATCAAAATAGGGCAGTTCACAACGGGGACCCACACTCACCATGAGAGGCTGGACCTCCACTAACCACCAACCACTTATATATGTTGATAATCTGGTAAAGAGTGACATGTCCTTCCTTAGAAGTACCAGAATCAACCTATTCAACATATATCAAAAGGGCAGCACCCACTATGCAAACAATTTAGATTTAGTAGTCTGAATTGTCCCCAGACATTCTCTCGCTTTTCTCCTGACATCGTATTATCGCTTAAGGAATCTCTGTCAAAGTATCTTTCCTTTCCTGTGGCCCAGGAGTGACATTAATGAGGATGAGAAACGTATTGATACACTACAGGAAAATGTAATATCTGTGTGGTCTGGATGAGGAGAGCATTCCGCTGGCTGTTCTGCGGGTATTGTAGGGTGAATGGTGTTTGGGATGGGGCCAGATACTGATCTTCTGCTTGGGAGGGGGGGAGCTGTTCTCTACTAAATGTTAATCCTAAAATACTATGACAGGCGAAGACAATACGTATTTCATCTGACAAAATGAAATAAGAAGGTTGTCGAGAGCTGGCCAAAATGTCTGAGGCTCGGGGAATGAATGGCAGACCAATGTTCTACCACTGTCCACAAAGTTACAAGCTGTACAGTAGGCAGACGAGTTATCTCTTCATATAAGATAGATGTGGTCACATGATTATTTTTGTCCTATCTTTATAGGTTCCACACAGTTTTCCAAGCACCATACAGTATGACAGAGTGCATTACAGGAGTGCAAAACAAGGGCGTAACAAAAGAGCAAGAAAATGACAAAGAAAAATAGAAAAAGAAAAAATGTGACCACAAACAAGGTGAAACAAGGTAAAGATGAGTTATGAGAGTGAGCAGATGTAGGGCTCTATTTACTTACCTTCTACGTTCCCTGTGAACGAAGCTGCACCAGGCTCGCTTATCATCGCAGCGAGCCTGGCAGCTTCCTTCACACTATTTACAAATACTCACCCCTCCTGCGAGGTCCCGCTATGATCTCCCGGGTCCTCGCAGTGCTTTTCATTCATGTGATGCATAAATGAACTACTGCACATGCGTAGTAGCTCTCATTCGGGACTTAGAAAAATTTCAGTGCCGACATGAGAAACACTGCACACGCGCAGGACATGAGAAACACTGCACACGCGCAGGACATGATAAACACTGCACACGCTAACTCTCCTGTCCCGCCCCTGAACCCTCCCCCGTTATTAGGTGCCTACTGGCACTTAAGAGTGCCATAGGCTACCTTATATTAACGTGTGTATGTTCCTTCTTAAGAAGGAACATACGCACAGAGAATGGTTCCCGCCCTCCCTGGCTAATCTCCATCCCTCCCCCCAATCACTGCTTCTTAAAACCTCCCCGAGGTGGTACTAGCACGCCACCTTCTACGGAAAATACTACCTGCGGTCTTTAAAGACGACACGTCGTCAATCTACGTCCCTAAACGGGACGTAGATTGCATAATGACCTACTACGCATACAGTGCTTCTTAAGTGTGAATCCTGGCCTCTCTGTGGCATCTGGTATCATCAAGCTTTGAGTTTACATTTTTGAGCTCAGGCTCTATCTTCACCTGGAAGACATGAAAGCATTAGGCCACTCCCCTGTAATTTCTCATCTGGACTACTGCAACCTCTCCTTGGCCTGGATTCACACATAATAAGTATGGCAGATGCTGGGCACGGGAGTCTGCTGGAAAATGGCACTGCCATTATCTCTAAACAGAGCACAGCTGACCAATGCGGCATTCTGTGCGGATATAAGACCCCCGCACAGGGGGGCATGACCACCACCCATGCATAGGAGATATGCATGGGGGTTGGGCAGAGTCTTGGCTAAACCCTTTTGTGCAATTCAGTATTCTGCACGGAGAGATTTCGGTAGGGTCCAAGTGACAGATCCACAATCCACCCATAGGAGAGCAGGGGGGAGTACCCTGCTCTCCTCTATGCGGGGTTATGGATCACCAGTGCACTACGATAGCCACCGCAACAAAGGCCAAAATACGGAAATGACACCTAAGTGTAAATCCGCTCATTGGGGTAGATCCAGACCTCCGTGCATTTTATGTTAGATCGAGAAGCTTATTTATGCTATCGTAAGTACTATGCTCATAGGCGTATCTATAGTGCAGGGTGTGCAGTGCACATGGGCCCCTCAGAACAGGGGGCCCTGTGGCATGCACCCTGAGTTGGCAGGGGATGGGGGCCATTCGGCATCTATTCCTTTACTCTAAGAGTTGGTGGAAGCGCCCCGGTTCTCGAAGGTATATGTCAGTCTCTCCACTGCAGCGTTAGTAAAGCGGGTGGCCACCCTTATAATAAACACAAAACCTCTCCTTCGTGATGTACTAGGAATCTCCACGCTTACATCACGAAGGAGAGGTTTTGTGTTTATTATAAGGGTGGCCACCCGCTTAACCAACGCTGCTGTGGAGAGACTGAGATATACCTTGGAGAACCGGGGCGCTTCCACCAACTCTTAGAGTAAAGGAATAGATGCCGAATGGCCCCCATCCCCTGCCAACTCAGGGTGCATGCCACAGGGCCCCCTGTTCTGAGGGGCCCATGTGCACTGCACACCCTGCACTATAGATACGCCTATGAGCATAGTACTTACGATAGCATAAATAAGCTTCTCGATCTAACATAAAATGCACGGAGGTCTGGATCTACCCCAATGAGCGGATTTACACTTAGGTGTCATTTCCGTATTTTGGCCTTTGTTGCGGTGGCTATCGTAGTGCACTGGTGATCCATAACCCCGCATAGAGGAGAGCAGGGTACTCCCCCCTGCTCTCCTATGGGTGGATTGTGGATCTGTCACTTGGACCCTACCGAAATCTCTCCGTGCAGAATACTGAATTGCACAAAAGGGTTTAGCCAAGACTCTGCCCAACCCCCATGCATATCTCCTATGCATGGGTGGTGGTCATGCCCCCCTGTGCGGGGGTCTTATATCCGCACAGAATGCCGCATTGGTCAGCTGTGCTCTGTTTAGAGATAATGGCAGTGCCATTTTCCAGCAGACTCCCGTGCCCAGCATCTGCCATACTTATTATGTGTGAATCCAGGCCAAGGAGAGGTTGCAGTAGTCCAGATGAGAAATTACAGGGGAGTGGCCTAATGCTTTCATGTCTTCCAGGTGAAGATAGAGCCTGAGCTCAAAAATGTAAACTCAAAGCTTGATGATACCAGATGCCACAGAGAGGCCAGGATTCACACTTAAGAAGCACTGTATGCGTAGTAGGTCATTATGCAATCTACGTCCCGTTTAGGGACGTAGATTGACGACGTGTCGTCTTTAAAGACCGCAGGTAGTATTTTCCGTAGAAGGTGGCGTGCTAGTACCACCTCGGGGAGGTTTTAAGAAGCAGTGATTGGGGGGAGGGATGGAGATTAGCCAGGGAGGGCGGGAACCATTCTCTGTGCGTATGTTCCTTCTTAAGAAGGAACATACACACGTTAATATAAGGTAGCCTATGGCACTCTTAAGTGCCAGTAGGCACCTAATAACGGGGGAGGGTTCAGGGGCGGGACAGGAGAGTTAGGTCCGGATCGGTCCCCACCTAACCCTCTCTTAAATCTGAATCTCATGGTCCCAGAGTGATATCACAAAAGAATATCTACCCTGCATCTACCCTACATCAAAGCTGTATGTATGAAGCAGGAACAGCACATAAAATCATGGGGGTAGATCCAGAACTCCGCTTGTGATCCTTTTCCTAGCGTAGCGTATTTACGCCAGCGTACCTTCCAAGCACTGCCCTAGGCATTCCCCTTACATGTACGTACTTTGGCCGCTTTACGCGTTCCAAACTCTACCTTAACTTTTGACAGCATAACCACTCACGTCCGCACACATACGTATAGCCTGCGCATAGATACGCCGCTAAGCACGCCCATACTGTGCGATTTAAATGCAAACCTATTGCGTAATTTCATCGTACTTACGGCTATCGTAATATTAGCACGCCCCCTCAAACGTTTGTACGGTACTGTTACATGAAAAGCCCTTATGCTCACAGTAACATTGCGTTACATAGCATAATATCTGCTCAGTACATACAAAAAAGCTATTGTACGTCTCCGCCAGGCGTAAATACACAGGAAAATGTTGTTCTGGATCTGCCCCATCATCTTTATTTAGACACCATGGGGTAGATCCAGAACTACGTGTGCAGTACGTTTATTCGCGGAGCATATTTTCGTGCGCGTAAATTCGTTACAGTCCACTCGGCACATCCCTGGCACAGACGTATTTTGTCATGATACGCTTTCCAAACCCTACCTTAACTTTTTCCAACGTAACCACAGTCATACGCACACGTACGTATGGGCTAGACGAATTTACGCAGCTAAACACGCCCATACTGTACACTTTAAATACAACCCCCCGCCTACTTCACGTATTTCACACGTAATTTGGACTAACGTAAAATCACACGTAAGTATTTACGTGACACATACGTGAATGGCCCATACGTTCACAATTCCGCTACGTTAATGTGCGTATTTTCTATGGCGCGCATGCGCAGTGCGTACAAAACAGTGATTTTACGTCTCAGCCACGCGTAAATTCGCTCCGAGGCGTAGTTCTGGATAAGGCCCCATGTTACAAACTGAAGCACCTTGATTGAGATCTTTAGTGAGACAGAGAGGAATAATGTCTGTCCCTTGAAACCTTTTATCTGTGATATTATTAATAATCTAGAGATTATTACAGGACACATCAAAACAAATTGCAACGGCAAAACAACATTACTGGCTGTCATCAAAATATTATGATCTATAATCCTTTGTAGCAATCTTTGTTGAAGTTACTTTCATCCTATTTTCTCTACAGTACCGCAAAAGAAAAATGTGAATTGGATTTTTGTTAAATTACGCAAAGAATGATTTATTTTTTTTAAATGTTTTTTTTTGCATCTAGAAATGTGATACTTCTTAATAATACTGCTAATAATAATGATGTCACTTTTTCCGACAATAATTCACAGCTTTTCAACTGTCACCGTTTCTATCGCTGTAAAAATAATATAATTGACTGGAATGTTTCATTCAATAAATATCAAAATGATTGTATATCATACAAAATATGGTGAAATTATTGATAGTTACGACTGAAATTTCTACTTATTACATTTGAAAGTGCTACATAATCGCTAAGCTTTTAATTTTCCTTCCTCCCTGTTGGTACAATGTCCGGAATAATATAAAATTTCATTTACACCCGTTGCATGGTGTTGATTACGCCTAATTAAGGAAATGCTGCACACGTCTCCTTTGAAAGTCAGTTCTGATGCATTAGTAAATGTATGAGAAGCACAGTAATGGCTTTACAGTATAGTATGTTTGATGTTTCGTTTGTGAACAACAGAGTATAATGACAACTAAAGACTAAAGCAGGCATTGACAGCATTTGGAATGCCAGGTGTTGGGGAACAACTATTCCCAGCATCCTATTGCCGACACCTGGCAAAATATGATGGATGTTGCTGTTTCACAACACCTGTAGTGTCACAGATTGCTTATGCCTGACCTAAACTAAACTAGAAGGCATTCAGCGACCCCCTACCATCTAAACATAACTAATGATCAGTTACTCTTTCAGGGGTAGATCCAGACCTTCTTTTACGCTTTCCAAACCTTACCTTAACTTTTCAAAGCGTAACTACTGACATACATAAAGGCTACACGTACATGCCTAAGACCATACTGTAGGATTTAAATGCTTCACCCCACCTCGGAAGCATAGTTACCGGTGTTGCACTGTTGATACGTGGCTGGTACGCACTGTGAGAGTTATATGGCGTAACATCTGCTGTGCACATGTACAGTAAATACCATTGGGCAATATTACGTCAGCGGGTAGCGTAAAATCGCTTGCGAACGTAGTTTAGGATCTGGCCCTCAGAGAGCAGGTGTCCAGGATAATGCGTCAAAACTTTATTTGGGGCTGTGAGGAAGCAAAATAAAAATATATTTTGACACCATATGCATCAAATGTGGTCCCCACCCAGTAATCTCCAGGTTACACTATTAAGCCCCACAGTGATGTCCCCAGGTCACATGATTATGCCAAATAGGAATGTGTCACATGACTATACCACACAGCAATGCACCAATCAATTCATATCACAATAAATGAAGCCCCCCCTGGAGCACATCTCCTTAATTGTAAAATATGTCATTACGACTGCTGTAGGTATATTGAATAGCACCTGCACTTCCCCCGGTGTAACACCGAGAAAACATCTGCAAATATGCTAATTCCATGGGGCCGATCTGAATAATTTAAGGTAAGTGGTCTCCCCTCCACATATATACGGAACTGATCCAGACCTACGCTCGGCTGCGATTTTACGATGGTCATAAGCGTAAAAACGGGCATTTGTACTTACTGCGCATGTGCGGGGCAGATGTTACACTCAGAAATTCTGAGCGTATGGGCCTTGAGTGTACCATCCTCATAACAATGATCGTGTGGGCGTGCCTGCCATACGAAATCCGTAAATACGCACCGAGGGCGGGGTGAGGCATTTAAATCGTACAGTATGGGCGTTCTCAGCGTCGTAACTATGCAATGAGCTTACTGACGCCAGCGGTTACAATCAGAAAAGGGTAGGGTTTGCTCGGCGTAAGAAGGCAAAACTAAGTACGACCAAGGGGAGTTCCTATGGGAGTGCATCGTAGGTACAGTGGCATAAATACGCTACACACATGAGCGTTTCATGAGCGTAGATCACATGGCAATTTGACAGAGTTCTGACCACAGGGGCAATTCACTTCTCTATTATACCCACACTTTCCAATGTTAAACCTTGATTTTTTCTTTATTTAAATATAAATGATAAATCGATACATTTGGAAGGACAAATAGCTCAGTGGCGATGGTAACATGTTAAACAGAGTGAAGCCTTCATGTGCATGATCCAGACTTAATAACGACAGCCAATTTACACAGGTGGCATGTGTAAATCTGTCTGTGGGAACGCAGTGCGCATACGTGCGGCAGATGTAACTCATCGAAACTCTGATCGTACATAACTTGTATGTAATTCTGTACAATACAATGACTTCCCTACCGCACAAAAGGGTGTGACATCCCTACACAAGCCGAATATACGCATTGTGGGTGGGGGGAGACATTTAAATTGTACAGTATGGACTGGGTTAGGCACTTACATACGGTAAGGCGATACATACACACATACATAAAAGTTAGGGAAGGCTCTGATCACGTTAGTTACGTACGTTCCAGGGAGAGTCTCCGGTTCAGTGCATTATACTTAATAGTGCGTAACTTAGGTACACTTGCATACGTAAAACGACCGTAAGTCTGGATCAGGCCCAATGTAATGTAATACATTTTCTTTTATCCTCCTAGAGCAGGTATCCACAAAACTGTGCGAAAGACTGATCCATGTCCCTGAATGACATCACCAGTTATACCCCCGCAGTTCCTTTGGTGTGCTCCTCGGCTAGTTTGTATTACATTGTAATGACTCCGGCTGAATTGATGCACTGTATCTTGTCACTCACCTGCGCTCTTACGCATCGGGGTTTGGAAATAAATGGTAACCTTTTAAAAGTAAATATGACCTAAAATGCAGTAGGTAAAGTCAAGGCAGCCTGCGGTTAGTGGGTAATTAATGACAAGTTAATACAACATGAGGGTCATTTAGTAGATGACATTACATGTGGTATTTAATAGGGCTGTGAATGGTGGAGTCAGTGGAAGACTCACAGCTGATCACAATGCATTATTATGTGGTCAAAGCAAGTAAATGTTTCCTAAAGCCTCCTAACCACAATTGCCAATAAAAATGGTCAATACAACCGGTTAGATCCATTCTATTATCTAATATTCCCTACCATCTACGTATCTTTTCCTTACGTATATTGCGGAAATTATAATAATTTTTGGGAATAAATAAGTGATTTGATATTGTTTATGTACATTCACATTGGGCCTGATCCAGACCTACGCTCATGAAACGCTCACGTATTTACGCCGGCATACCCACGATGCACTTCCCTCGGCACTCCCCTTGGTCGTACTTAGTTTTGTCTTCTTACGCCCAGAAACCCTACCCTAACTTTTCTGATCGTAACCGCGGGCGTCCGTAAGCTCATTGCGTAGCTACGACGCTGAGCACGCCCATACTGTATGATTTAAATGCCTCACCCCGCACTGTTACGCTCAAGGACCATACGCTCAGAATTTCTGAGCGTAACATCTGCCCCGCGCATGCGCAGTAAGTACAAATGGCCGTTTTTACGCTTACGACCATCGTAAAAACGCACCTGAGCGTAGGTTTGGATCAGGCCCATTGTGACAGAAGCACTCACACTATTCATACCCTTATTTACTGTCCATGATACAATGTACAACCCTGGTCACAGCTGCATAGAGAGTGTCTCCTTGGTGTCCATACACTTCGTGCTGTACTTGCATAGTTATCTAGAGGTAATGAGTACACTTATACAGCACGCACGCTGCCTGGATTTGCATGCGCTCATGGATCAGCCCCATAATCTTAAATGCAAAGTCCTGTAAGTGGGGATTTTGCAATATCGCCATTTATTACATATACCCAATGGCCTCTTAAAATACATTGCCATTGCTGGACGCCATTTTTGAGTTGTCTGTAACCAATCTATTCAGAAAACTAATCTAATCCATGATGATATATTATGTAGAAAAGAAATTACAAAATAGAAAATGATATATTATAGTCATTACAGGAATGTGACAGATTTGGGCCCCACAGCAAGGAGGCGGGACCCTAGTCTGGATGGGTGGGGCCATGGGGTATTGGGGGCAGGGCAGGGCCGTCTGCGTGAAAGAAGCTGGCAGAGGCTAACAGCTTAAAATAGTGCTCGGCGCTCCATGTATGAGTGGTTATAAAGGCACGCGGCTCTGCTGGTTGCAATGTATTTATAATAAGCACTCCGCACTCATACGTGGAATGCAGAACGCTGTTAGCTTCTGACAGCTTTCTTACATTGCTGGGGGAGCAACTGCCACGGGCCCCCCTCTCCTCTTGATCCTGTAGCAGCCGCATCCCTTGCACCCACTATAGTTACACGCAGGGCCGCCATCAAGGGGGGAGGGGGGGAAGCTGGGACTATTGTCCCGCGCCCAGAGGTGTTGGGGACACTTACCTAGCTCTGCAGCAGCAGCAATTATCAGCCGTATTCTGTCGCCTTCCCTGCGCACTGGCCCACTGTTAAAGCAGGTCCGCGGCACCCTGCCCCTATGTGACATCACATGGGGCGTTGTCCCCACGGCTGTGTCCCGGGCCCCACATTTTCTGATGGCGGCCCTGGTTACACGCCTGACAATATACACACACATATGTACATCTATACATACACACAATGGGCCGGATCCAGACCTACGTTCCCTTTACGTTTCAATGCACAGCGTATTTACACTATCGTAATTACTATGCACACCCCTGTGCACTCCCCTCGCTCGTATGTACTTTTGCCGTTTTACACTTCACAAACCCTACCTTAACTTTTCAAAATGTAACTCCTGTCGGCCGTAATGGCTGCACATACTTACACGCCTAAGCACGCCCATACTGTATGATTTAAATGCCTCACCCCACCTCCGAAGCGTAATTACGGTTGTCGTATGGCTGTCACGCCCCTTCGTTCATAGCTACGCTGTTGATACTAGGATGTTACGTACGTTCAGATTTATGTGCTGTAACATCTGCCGGGCGCATGCACAGTGCATACAAAATAGCGTTTTTTAAGTCTTCGGCTAGCATAAATACACTAGCGGACATAGCTCTGGATATGGCCCAATTACATCACTGTCCTTACACATACACACACACAAAAACACATACAAACACACACACACACAGCAATTAAAATAGATATGAAAAAGAGTTTTAAAAAATCCTATACGAACACAGTTGTTAATGAACGGTAATAATAAGGTTGATACAGCAACAAGACACAGACAGATTCTCACTAATGAGGGCCGCCGTGTAATCTGGAATATGGACACAATTTGCTGCTAAAATGGATGCAACGCATAAGAAAATATCACAGAAATTAGTGTGCAACAGAAAAGAGTCATAAAGGAACGGGGAACAAAGGACTTGTCTGCCAGAGGATTAATACCGCGTTTTTGCCATCACAGCTGCAAAATATATATCTATCATTTAATAGTGCGATTTGGTTTTCCTAAAAGTTATTTTTTCCTATAGTTATATTTTACCCTCCCCCCCACCTCAGAGCTACCAATAATGGAAACTGTGTGAAGGGCTGGGCTTAGGGGAAGGCAGAATAGGCTGCAGCCTAGGGACCTCATCACAAAAAGGAGCAAATAATAATAATAACAACAACAACAATAATAATAACAATAATAATAATAATAACAATAACAATAATAATAACAATAATAATAAACAATAACAAGTAACAATAGGAGGATTAAGTGTGTTTCTTCAGGAATGACTTATTTATACGATACACCTGCATTGAAGAGACGTTCTGAAAGTACATGAAGTCATAACACAGACTGCTGGTGAACTGGCTTTATTCTAAAATTCACAGAACTTTAACAACCGTTCTGTAAGGTTACTTTATTCATTGTATATAGAAATAGTCAGCCAAAAGCCAAATTAGGGGGAAAATTAGCTTTTAACTTTAAAGTGGGAAATTATTAATAACAATAATATTAATAATAATAATGGGCCGTATTCAGAGATCCATTTTTGAGGGAAATTATGTGCGTACTTTTACTTCGCATGCATAGTAATTTTATGTACATAGTTTACGTTGACTATATGCACAGAAGTGCCTAACGGACGTACATGTGAATTGCACTTGGGGACATACGCACGGAAATCAGATGTACGGAAAATCTTACATTAAAGTGGGTGGGGGGAGGAATTTAAATGAACGCGTGAAGGCGCGGTTATAAAGAATCGTGCGGACGGAGCACATATACACACGGAAGTACACACGGATAGAACAGAGTGGTCTATGGACTCGTAAGTCACCGACCACACGTCCGGGAGAGGGGAGTGTCGGGGTTGATGGTGGGTGTTTCCTTGCTCCGGCAATGCGTATAATTGCGTACATAAACAAAACGGATCTCTGAATACGCCCCAATGATAGTAATAATAATAATCATAATAATAATAATCATCATCATAATAATGATGATACTAACAATAATAATAACTACAAATAAATGTACAATGATACAATAATAACATATGGAAAGTATACAAATGGCTTGTCAGCAGGATTCTTTCTAGGGGTGGGCAAGCCACGCAATCGAGCCAGCAGGGCCACCCCCATTTAAGTCACTCTTCCCCTCAGACCATGGTCACATAGAACACGACTCACATGGACGCCGGCCGCATCAGATACAAGGTGCACCAGTGTCATTCAGATAAACAGGGCTGGTTATATAGCGGAGCCCTGCAGAATGAATTCTGTTTCATTGAATGACACTGATCTAACATATGCGGCCATGTCATACATGGAAATAGATTTGGTCCTAATGCAAATCACAACCTCAGGTCCGGCCCCCTGTTTTTCAATATTGAGAGCCCCAGTGTTAATGAGGATTGGCAATGGTTTGGTGACGCAGCATGCACCATCAAAAACGTCCATCCCTATGAACTGTGCAGCGATAGGCAGTGGTGGGGTGTCATCACATGATTTGTATAAAATGACATCACCAAACCCCGCCCTCCTTATAGCGCCATCTATCTCTTCTCTCAGAAATCTTACGAAGGGAAAAGAGACAAGACGGCAATTATGATCTTACCAATATCCATTAAAAAGTAAGAAAATAAGTAGCAGAAGATAATGCTTTAAAGTATACACCGTGCACTCATCCCTATCAGATTGTTTGATTGTTTGGGGAACAAATTATTATAAACCAGTCTGCTGTGTCTTTAGTGCAAAGTTGCCACCTTTTTTTTCCTAACCTATCTACTTGGGAGTTAGGGCTGGATATACAGGACCGGACGTATTGCATATACGCCTGGTGTTTACCGTTTTTGACTACTGCGAATGCAAGGAGCCCAGTCATTGCAATGGAAGCTGCAGGGGGAGAGGGACTCGATACCCTGAGCTCCCTGCATGAATTTGATGAGGGCAGTCTGATGGGAGCAGGGGTAACTGATCTGACATAGATCTTCCAGTCAACCTGTACTCGACGGTCACAAGGAGCAGCCTGCAAGAAAGAAGAAAGTGATGGTAAGCGAAGTTATGTGTGCATTTTATTGGTGGGAGTGGATGACGAGGAAGGAGGAGCTGCAGGCAAGCATTTATCTTGCCTCTAGGGCTATTTCTATGAAGTTACGTCACTGGTTCACTACCATCGGATCTTGCAAGCTGCCACATGCTGTTTTTATTTTATTTTATTTTTTTACAATTTTGCTACACTTTGCGAATCAGCTCCTGACAATGTTAACTGTAACCATAGGCCTGAAAGGTAGTCTGGGGAGAAGGGTGTAAAAAAAATGCAAACTGTTTCCACAGGGAGGCTAAGTATGACCGAAACTTTACAGGAGGCTAGAATTCTACTTTTCTGTAATTGGCTGTCACACACTCAGCTAAGACGCCCACACAGAAAAATCCATAAAAACCAGCCACATGCACTTAGTGGACTTCCAAGCGATTTAAAGCAGCCATTCCATTTACAAAATCTGGTGCGTTTCAGCATAGATCACTGTGGTAGACTATAATAATTATCTTGAAGCAAAAATCAAAAATATACCTCAGTGATCTGCGCTCAGAAACTGGGGTCTGCAGCAAGATAATGAAATCCCAAGAGCAGCCCTATCCCCTCAAATGTTTACAATCTTCGGCCAGAAAATGTGATTTCCGAAAAAGGGACATCCGAAAGTTCCTTTTCGGATGTCCCTTTTTCGAGTACTTACCAATTTAGACTTTTTTTTATGAATGGGTGAGTATGCCGTTCAGCATACTTCACCCATTCACTTTTGCAATTAGCGATATCCCTCCACCACTGATGTCGCCGGACCAGGGACAGGTAAGTAAACTGTTTGTGTGGGGTAGGGAGGGTTAGTTTGTGTGGGGGAGGGAGGGTTAGGGTCAGGCTGCAGGGGAGGGAGGGAGGGTTAGGGTCAGGCTGCGGGAGATGGTGGGTTAGGGTCAGGCTGCAAGTAAGGGTGGGTTAGGGTCATGCTGCCAGGAAAGTAGGGTTAGGGTAGCGAGAGGTTAGGGTTAGAATTAAGGAAAGGAGTGGGGGACAATTTTTGCTTACCATGTCGGAGCACGGAGCTTTCGGTGCTCTGTGGATCGATTGCTATGACTCTTCGAGGCATACTGTATGCAATCAAAATCCCAACTGACTGGGAGAAAACGGCTGATTCTCAAATCCGTTTGGACCGGAGCCCCACACCCCCCTTAAAAAGATAACGGGCCAGATCCTAAACTATGCACGCGAGCGATTTTACACTATGCGTGGACGTAAAATCGCGCATTAGCATTTACTGCGCGTGCGCGGCAGATTATATGCCACGTAACTCAGAACGTACAGTATGTACCAGCCACATATCAACAGCGTAACTACGAACTACGGGGCGTGACAGCCATACGACACCCGTAATTACACTTCAGAGGCGGGTGAGGCATTTAAATCGTGCAGTATGGGCGTGCTTAGCCTGGTACGTACGTGAAGCCTTTACATACATCAGTAGTTACACTTTGAAAAGTTAAGGTAGGGTTTGGGAAGCGTAACACGGCCAAAGTACGTACAAGCGAGGGGAGTGCATAGAAAATACGCCAGCATAAATACGCTACGCAATGAAACGTAACAAGCACTTAGGTCTGGATCTACCCCAATGAAACCAAATCTGAGGTGGAGATTTTTAACAAGCGTTCAGATTACATTTTTATTGGTTTTTATAATGATTATCTTGGTATTTACCTTTTAACCTTGGCTTACGTCAAGACTACAAACTAAAATTGGTGCAACAGGCGCAGCAGCATCGGGGCCCATGCTGATACAAGGGCCCACAGTCGTCAAAGTATATTTTTTGCACCTGGGTCCACAACTCACTAGTGTCGCCTCTGCCATGGACTGCCACAGAACAACAGACAGATGGCGTAGTGTGAACAGAGAGGTTGTGGAGCATCTCTCTGAGCTCTATTTTTTCTGTTTGCTGTTATCATCCCCCTCCTGTGTGGGCTATATAGTGCATACACACTGTACACAAGGGTCATCACGTCCTGCTGTGGGAATGGGTTACTTTCTGTAATTCAGAATCGTTCCCATGGTTGCCGACTTTTGTCAGCTTCCCTCCGGGAGATCCCGGAGAGAAGCGTGCAACGCATGCAGGGGCGGGGCTTAATGACGCGACTTATGCAAATTGCGTCATTAGGCTCCGCCCCTGGCTCATACTGGCCCGTTTTGACTTGAAATAGGGGTCGGGATGGGGCTTGATGCCGCAAATTGCAACATCAAGTCCCTTCCTGTGCCTAGCAACACTAGTATACTAGTGTTGCTAGGCAGGGAGGCAGGACTTGAGGCCGTGGTTTCAGTGAAACCACGTGCCTCAAGTCACTTGCGGGAGATTTGCTGGCTCTCCCGGTTAAGTCCCGTGCGGGATGTTTGCTGGCTCTCCCGGGATACCAGGAGTACTGCCCGAATTTCGGGAGTCTCCCGGACATTCCAGGAGAGTCGGCAACCCTGATCGTTCCTAGTGCGTTCCGATGCGTAACCGCAATGCATGCGCATGCGCAGAACGTATGGAGTACTTGCACATTCTGAATACATAAGTATGAGAACCCAAAATCATATGCTGAAGCCCTGCCCCCTGACTATCAATTACATTATCATAGTGCTACTAGTGATGGGAGTCGGGACTTGATGACGCAAATGACATCATCAAGCTCCACCCAGTCTCTAGTAACACTAGAAATAGCAGTGAAGCTAAGCAAGGGGCGGGGCTTGAGGCCATGGTTTGCATTTAACCCACCTCAAGCCTACTGCAGGAGATTTGCCACTGCCAACACTCCCGGGATACCGGGAGAAATGCCCTAATTTTGTGAGTCTCCCAGATGATCTGGGAGAGTCAGAAAGCCTGAAGTACCGTCATACGCAATTCTGGATTCCCATCTTTGTAGGATTGCTTTTTTTGATCTAATACTCTGATTTGATACATTTTAATGGTAGCCCCAAAATAGAGGCCATTTATCTCTCAGGAGCAGGGCTGAAAGTGAGGGGTATAAGGGGAGTGCCATTCTTCTTTGCTGCAGCTTTTTCCTTCCTCCCTTCCCTTGTAATTGTTGTGATTAACTTGTTTTTATTTCAGAGGGGGCATAGGCTGGCAGTGGGGGGTCAGCAGCTATTTGGCGCTGGTGTAAAGGCATAGACAAGGGTCAAGATTTACTTAGCTGCGGGTTTGGAAAAGTGGAGATGTTGCCCATAGCAACCAATCAGATTTGAGCTAACATTCTCTAGTATGTAAAAAGAAAGTGAGAGCTAGAATCTGATTGGTTGCAAACGGCAACTCCACTTTTCCAAACCTGCAGCTTAGTAAATCTGGCCCCACGTGTATAGCAAAATGGACATGCAAAGTGGCCAATCACATCAGAAGTAGGTGGTGCCCACATCAGAAAAGTCATACATTATCGACCATATCACAAGTGGGTGGTACTAAATCGAATATATCTCAGTGTAAATAATAGACCTACATATTACCAAACAAGAATACGCTTTATACAAGGTATGGAAAGAGAGAAGGGCAGTAAGTAGACCAAACCCAAAGAAAAATCAAGAGTGCTTAAAAAAACAGATACATTTTATTTGTAATAATATATTATCTAAAATCAGCAAAACTCCCTCTACTGGAATTTAGACCATTAATTAAATTACACATTCATATCAATTTTATGCCACATGGCAAGACAAATTGTATTCCTGTATATTAGATTCAAACTGCAATAGTACAATTCTGATTGGTTGCTATGGGCAACATCTCCACTTTTCCAAACCCGCATCTTAGTAAATCTGGTCCATAGTCTTTTTAATTATAATTAATAAATCTATGCCTCCTTTTATAAAGCCCAAAAAGTTGTCTGTGTGTCGTTATTTCTATAGGTATGAGTGATGTGTGGGACAGGTCATAAGTTATAAATCTCCATTCACTTCTATTATTTCTAGATTCTAAATTTCCATTTGGACCACTGCTCAGGAGTATAATAAAAGTCCTGTTTCATTGGGCCTGATCCAGACCTACGCCCACGAGCGTAGCATATGATCGCCCGGGCGTATAAACTTTCACGCCCATGACACTCCCATTGATTGTACCGACTTACGGCGGCTGAACCCTACCCTAACTTTTTCAAGCGTCTGTGCGAATTTTCGTACCGATACGCTGGTCGTACGGGGCTTAGCACGCCCATACTGTACAATTTAAATGGCTATCCCCGCCTCTGTGTAGTAACTCGAGCGTCCAGACTATCGTCGTACAAAACGCATGCCCCTTGGGCGAAAAATACGCTCAAAATACGCTCGCTGTACGCTCATGTCCTTCGGACGACCGGAAGTTGTCATACTGCACATGCGCAGTGCGTTTTTTTTGCCCGGTTTTACGCTCCCGAACGGCGTACGATCGCTTGCAGGCGTAGGTCTGGATCAGGCCCATTGACTCTGGAAAAAGTTGAGTTAACATCTGAGTGTCTGTTTTTGGAAGCACAGAGAGAAATAGTTTTGAACATTACAGGAAGCGGCCAATAGGACTCAGATACATCTTCACCAACACAAACACAGATATGCTGCATGCAAAGCAGGAGACTGCATCCTTTGTATATCACAGGGAATTTACATAACATTGTACCAATAAATACAGCCGCCTCAGCTGTGCTTTGCCTCTCCCTATCTGTGACCTGCTGGAAATGTATTAAACCGGCAGACTATATCTCCATATATATTGCATGTTATCGCAGAATGGGGACAATCTGCAGATGTGAGGAGTCCTGTCTAGCATATATAACCTTAGGTTCTCGTCACCTGTGCACACAAACACACACGTACATTGTGTCTGAGCCAGACTGAAATGTAAAAAGACTTCTTACAGATGAAAATTCCCCACTCAAATGAATCTTTTAACAGCGATCCAGACGCAAGGTTTGTTCTTAATCTATACCATGGTGGCCAATCTTTGCTAATGATAATCAAGGAGATGGCACTGCACCAAAGGGGTGTGTCCTGTACCACCAAAGGGGTGTGTCCTGTGAATAACTACACCCATTGGTGTGTCTTGCGCTGACAGGAAAACTATGCCAATGAAAATGGCAGCATCAGTATTTATTGATTGTTAAATTTATCAGTGAATGAATACTTTTAGTATTTATTGTAAGGACTGTGAATAGGATTCTCTGACTTCTTCATCTTTATAGAAGAGATAAAATTAGGTGACACTGCAGTTGATTAACAAGAGACCAAAATGTATTTTTAATTTCTGTCTCCATTACTGAACTCATATTGTCTTAGATAACTGCCAGTCTTTTATTACATCTTGGCCTCCATGAAAATGTCTGCCTCCATCAGTCTCAATGCAGGGAAATAGGACACAATTCTGTCATCATGCCACAATGACTTCTAGAATTGAATTGGAATTAAGGAGATTACCAGACACCTCCCAACTGTCCCTATTTCCTGAATCCGCGGCCTGCAGAAAAGATGGAGGTTATGACAAAATTAATGGGGTTTTGAGCAATATGGGCATTTGTGGATGGAAAAGGGTTGAGTTTAGGTGGAATAGAGCAGGGGGTGAGATGTTTGCCTGCTTTTGGGATTCTAAATGTTAGAAACCATGGGACCGATTCAATTCCGTTCGCACAACACGATAGACAGGAAAAAGCTTGCGGTGCGCTGTATATGGACAATGTTGTCTCATCCTTTTCCTCCCTCTTATCATCTCTCTGGTCGCAGGCATTTGCAGCATTGCGTGATGTTGTCATCTAGATAGCTGCATTTGCATATGCAGTATTAAAGAATTAAACAATACGGTTCTATGTTGGGTGTAAGTCAGACTGAATCATGCCACATTTGTTGCGCACTCTCTGCGCTTGATATTGTAAAAGATCAGTTTTCTCTACATGTTACATGCATCATAGTTGCCAGGTTGGAGACTCAGGAAATTCGGGTGTTTCTCCCAGAATCCCGAGAAAGCAGCCAAATCTCCCAGAATCCTGAGAAAGCAGCCAAATCTCCCAGACCTGAGCAGTGATTTCATTCAAATCATTGCCTCAAGCCCTGAGCGTGACTAAGGATGGGCGGGGCTTGATATTGTCAGGTCCCACCCCATCCTTAGTAACCCTATGAATGGCAGTTTGATTTTGCAGGAGGCAGGCTTAGGGGCATGATTTAAAACACACCCTGAAACCCTGCCCCATGCTGCTATCTATGACATACATGCAGTGGAGTTACTGCTGTGTGGGAGCAGGGGGTCGAGCTGTTATGGGGCCCAGAAGAGAGGGGGGCCTGAAGCAGTCATCCACTCTAAACTCATGGAGCTGTAAGCTGTAATGGGACCATATATGAGTGCTGAGCGCTGATTATAAATATATGGTGGGGTCATACAGGGTGGGAGCATGGTGTAGCGTATCCAGACTTGGGTCCTGCCTACTTGCTATGGGGGGGAGGGTTTCAGCCAGGACTTTTGTTCCGGGCCCAGACATGATGGGGCCCACCGATACTTACCAAGCTCTACAGCAGCAGGTATTGGTGGTATCCTACCGCCGATACTTGCTGCTCAGAGCTTGTCAGTAGCCGGCCAATGCGCAGGGAAGTTACTCCCTGCACACCGGCCCGCTGTTGAAGCACGTCTGTCATGCCCCGCCCTGTGTGATGTCACCAGTGACGTCACATAGGAGACGTGCACCACATTTAATACCGACGGCCCTGGATGTCAATGTATGTTATCAATAACTGATGACACATGATGCTTATTAAGTATATAAAGTAGTCTGTATATTACACAAGCACATAGAATTAAGCTGGATATACACTACAGCGATTGGCCTGATTATCCAATTATTGGGCGATCAAGCCAATAATCGCTGTAGTGAGTGGTCTGGATGAATTTTCCAGATGACCAATAATTGTATCAGAGTGGTGCTGGAAATATTATTTGATTGTACGGTATGCATAAATTATATCGGGCTCAAGCTCCCGAAATCAGCTGCAAGGGCCTCCTGTCAATCTCAGCAGCCCCTGTCTCTTCGGCATGGATTATCAGCCCCAGCAGGAGAAGTTAATTGTGCCGATATCAGGACCTTTTATTGGCCACCTCCCCCTTTATTGGCCATCCTCTGCTGGGAGCCATAATGGCTCTAGTGCAAGCCAGGCCAGCCTGTGGCTTTCCAGGTGTAGTGAAACTACAAGTCCCAGCATGCTTTGTCAGGTATCATCTATGGCCATGCAGTCAGTGCATGTTGGGACTTGTAGTGTCACAACACCTGGAGAGTCACAGGTTGGCCAGGCCTGCTCTAGTGTATGGCTAGCTTTATACTCTCCTCTATGTTTACAGATGGAGACAATGAAAACCCTTCGATAGTCTCTGCTTCTCAGAGAACAACCCACATTTCTGGAGAATCCTTTTGTTCTTGTTATTACTGCTACAGAGACAGATAACCTTGGAATGCGGTTAAACATGAAGCTCATCTCATTTAACAAGTAAGATGAACAGGAGGATAAACATAAAAAAAATGAACAAGACCCACAATGATAATAAGACAAAATTATATCTTTTATTCCTTCATCATCTCTCGAAATGAAACCGCCTTGAGTAACAAGAAAATAATATCTCATATAAATATAATACATTTTCCCATTAGAAGAAGTGTTACAAATAGAATGCTCTTTTCTTCCAGCAGTCCTTGCTTGCCATTGGTGTATCAGTCAGTGGTTCAAGTTATGTGGGAATGTAGGCAGTACACAGGTTCTAGATTATCTACGCCAATCTACTACAGGCCTCCATCTAAAAGTAGGCCCCCAAACACTGCAGATCTCCTGGCCTCCATCTGAAAATAGGCCCCCATACACTGCAGATCTCCTGGCCTCCATCTGAAAATAAGCCCCACACACTGCAGATCTCCTGGCCTCCATCTGAAAATAGGCCCCTATACACTGCAAATCTCCAGGCCTCCATCTGAAAATAGGCCCCACACACTGCAGATCTCCTGACCTCCATCTGAAAATAGGCCCCACACACTGCAGATCTCCTGGCCTCCCACTGCAGTGCATAAAAATGAATGTCAGGGAGTGACATCCTCCTCCAAAGCTTAATATATAGTGTGGGCCCTTGATAATTTTCATCCCCAGGCCCAAACGGCATTTAAATTCTGCCTGGGAGGAAACAGCCCTATACAGAGACCCACACCCATTTATTACAGTATCATTAAAAATTAAAATCTATTTACACAGCTGATGCCAGTGCAGCTAAATGAACCATGAACAAGACCAAGGCCAGATTGAGTAGTACAGGTTTATCATCTGAAACAAGACTAACCTTATAAGTTATGAAATTGTTTTGATATGAAGGAAATGGATAGCAATTTCTGGCCTTGACAAAGGTGAAATATCGTGGGCATTAAAGAATGAAGTGTAAGCTCATATCAATGTCTATTCCTATAGGAGAAGAGAATTATTGGCATTTCTGTAGATATTTCCACCATTTTATGGAAGACATCTGAACATCTTCCACTGAGGCTTTGTGATGAATGTGTACGGAAATATTTGGAAAACCCAGTAATATCTCTAGCACTGGCTCTTTTTTTTAAATGTTGGAAAGAAGAGAGAAAGCAAGAATATAAACATGGGACCGGAGCCTCATTTAATGAGAGGCGATTCCCACATGTCACATACTGAAATCAGTGCAGCGCATATTTACAGGCACATGCACAGTACATGGAAATCTCCATACAATGCAGAAATCAGTGCAGGGGGAGTGACTTGGAGAGTGATATCAGTGCAAGGGGAGTGCCCTGAAGAGTGATATCAGTGGAAGGGGAGTGTCCTGGAGAGTGAAATCAGTGCAGGGGGGAGTGCCCTGGAGAGTAATATCAGTGCAGAGGGAGTGTACTGGATAGTAAAATCAGTGCAGGGGGAGTGCCCTGGAGAGTGATATCAGTGCAGAGGGAGTGTCCTGGATAGTAAAATCAGTGCAAGGGGAGTGCCCTGGAGAGTAATATCAGTGCAGTTGGAGTGTACTGGAGAATGATATCAGTGCAGGGGGAGTGTCCTGGAGAGTGATATCAGTGCAGGGGGAGTACTCTGGACAGTGATATCAGTGCAGGGGGTGTTCCCTGGAGAGTGATGTCAGTGCAGGGGGAGTGCCCTGGACAGTGATATCAGTGCAGGGGGTGTGCCCTGGAGAGTGATATCAATGCAGGGGGAGTGTCCTGGAGAGTAATATCAGTGCAGGAGGAGAGTACTGGAGAGTGATATCAGTGCAGGGGGAGTACTCTGGACAGTGATATCAGTGCAGGAGGAGTGTACTGGAGAATGATATCAGTGCAGGGGGGGTGTCCTGGAGAGTGATATCAGTGCAGGGGGTGTGCCCTGGAGAGTGATGTCAGTGCAGGGGGAGTGTACTGGAGAGTGATATCAGTGCAGGGGGAGTGTACTGGAGTGTAATATCAGTGCAGGAGGAGTGTACTGGAGAGTGATATCAGTGCAGGAGGAGTGTACTGGAGAGTGATATCAGTGCAGGAGGAGTGTCCTGGAGAGTGATATCAGTGCAGGGGGCGTGTCCTGGAGAGTGATATCAGTGCAGGGGGAGTGGCTTGGAGAGTGATATCAGTGCAGGGGGAGTGTCCTGTTCTGTCTGCGGAATTTTGCATTACGTGCCGTTGATCCCGTCCATATTCATTATATTTCTACTAGAATAAACAGAAATGATTCCTCAAGCTGATCCGCTATTGATCTACACTAATTTCATAAACCTAACAACTCCCAATAAGTATAGATGAGGGGGTTAACTTAAATGCTCTAAAGTCACACATCCAAAATCCCTCACACTTCATAGTTAGTGACTTTAAAGGTTGCGTTCTGTTCCCTAGCAACGGTTAATTTACAGATGATTTTGCCTAATAAAAATCTTTGCTTTTCATTACAATGTGACACATTGAGATGATCAGAATGGAAATTAGGAACCAGAGGAAGGTGGTAATCATACAAGTGCCTAGGATATTGCCAGTACAAAAGTCCTGGTCACAGAAAAGGAAGTTAGGCTGTCACGCTTTATGAAGAGCACCAGACTCACCCTGTAGAACTGGGTTCAGTACTGGATCTTTTAGATGGTCCACTCAGCACTCTTTATAGTCTACTATCCATCTAGTGGGGCAGTATGGTGGCTCAGTGAGGAGCATTGTGTCACAGTGCTGAGGTCATGAGTTCAATTCCCAAACTAGGCCTTATCTGTTTGGAGTGTGTATGTTCTCCCTGTGTCTGTGTGGGTGTCCTCCGGGTGCCCTGGTTTCCTCCCACACTCCAAAAACATGCTGGCAGGTTAACTGACTGCTGAATAAATTAACCCGTGTGTGTGTTGGGGACCTTACAATATAGCTCCAATAGGGGCAGAGACTGATGTGAATGTATAATGTTCTCTGTAAAGTGCTGTAGACAATTCATGACACTATATAAATAAGCAATAATAATAATAGTGTGATGCCTCCATCTTTAAGGACCAGATCAAGGCTTATAAAAAAGGGTGTTATCTGATTGCTAGGATAAGAATACAACTTATTGTCAACAGCGCATAAGCGAGCACTGTTTTGGGATTATAGTTAACGTTGGGAAGTAGAAAATGCTTCTGCTACATGGAAGGGGTAATTATGTAGAAACGCTGGATGTAGATGTAGTACAATGAGGGGGTGCTAAGTACCTTCCATGCTATACAGACTTTCATGCCATCCCCATATTAAGTGATGGGGACGGTACAGATGTTTTAATGTAGGGTCCTCGGACTGTATTTCTGTATGACCTCCCCTCTCCTGTACACAGGGCAGCCCCTGTGTACAGGGGAGGGTAGGCCTACAGACATATCTGGCTGGCAAATTTTAGCCTGGGGGGCAAGCCCACAGCAGTGGCCCATAACCCGTTCTTAAAGGGTGGTTGTCAGTAAACCACTGGAGCACTTTAGGGTTAATATTATACACTGAATAACCAGTGTATAGACAGCTGTATCACCATCAGGAATTTTAAAATCATCATAAGTGTCATTACCATGGTGTAATACCAGAGAATGCAGAAGGCCTGACCAATGATATACCTCAATGTAACATATTAAGTAGCACAATTTTAAATGTTAATTAAATCATACAATGTTACAAATGATTAAGTTGCACAATCTAACATATTAATTAGGTCACACAATGTAACATATTAGTAAAATGGTACTGACCTTCTATACCACTTCCCATGCTACCTATACTGCTGCACATCCTAATTTCACTATCACGCTGCCATACTAGTAATCACGCTGCCCACATCATTACACTGCCCATACCATCTATCCCGCTGCTAATCCTATTTATAACAAACTGCCATTACCATCACACTGCCCATACCATCACACTGGCCATACTTTCTAATTTACATACAGTTACTCACCCACTGCCATTACCATCACACTGCTAATACTTTCTTATGCCATGCAATCACACACACACACTGCCCATACCATTACACTGCACCTACTTTCTCATAGCATACAATCACACACACACAAAGCCCATACCATCACACTGCACCTACTCTCTTATGGCCTACAATCACATACACTAACAATAGTGGAGGGTGCAGGGGAAATGCTTTGTGTAGAAACTGCTATACAATCTATAAAATGTACAAAATTCTAAATTCCATTATGCGTGTAGATATCTATAACCAAATGTCACATATAATCTAAAAACTCAGTTATAAAAAATATAACTAGATAACTAGCTAAGGGTAAGTAAAAACAAAAATTACAGCTAGGGGTGAACTGCTGCGTGTTGGCGTCCCACTGTACTGTATATGTATGATATTAGCATACACACACTGCCCATACCACTACACTGGCCATACTTTCTAATGCTATACAATCACACACACACTGCCCATAACATCACACTGCCCATACAATCACACACACACACACATTGCCAATACTTTCTAATGCCCATACAGTCACACACACACACTGCCCATACTTTTTCATGTCCATACAGTCACACACACACACTGCCCACTTTGTATATGTATGATATTAGCATACACACACTGCCCATACCACTACACAGTATAAAAGCCAATACTTTCTAATGCCCATACAGTCACACACACACACTGCCCATACTTTTTCATGTCCATACAGTCACACACACACACTGCCCATACTTTTTCATATCCATACAGTCACAAACACACTGCCCATACTTTGTCATGTCCATACAATCACACACACTGACTCCCTCTCTGTTCTTTCTTACCTTTCATTTACTTCCTTTCTTTTCTTCTTTTCTCCAGCTTCTTCCTATGCGCTCCGCTCCTCAGCTTCTTCCGTTTGTCTCTTCCTATTTTTAAGGAGTATTCGTAGACAAAGATGAGAATATTATTATTGGTAATTAAATTAAACGGTAAAGTGGTCTATACTGTTCCAAACTCACCATTTATATGGGCTAACTATGATCGGTTGCTCCAAAGCCTTAATCCCAAGATTTGGACATCATATACCACTATACCATTTTATTTAATTAGCAAAATATATGCTCCTCTTTTGATAGAGAATTATCACAACTGAAGATTGCATGGTTACAAATTATGCCACATCTAATACACACACACACATACACACAAACACACACACACATATATATATACAAACACACTTAAAAAAAAGTTGTACTTGGAGTTATTAGAGTAAAGTACTAGGAGTTCCAAGAAAGAGGTTGCTTCAGATCAGATTATAAGGTAATTTATACTGCAGGTGCTCAAGGCAAGTGGAATTTGCACAAAAAACAAAACATGGCCTGGCACTCTAGCCATTACCCAGCGACTAACCATGATCTTCTATCTTTAAAATAAAAGTCAGAGAATTAGTTACAGATATCTGCAGACATGTGATATAAGCCACCCGCCACTTACAAGGCTTCTCTGTTAGGTGGTCCTAACTTTAAAATTTAGACTCCCAATTGTGGGTTACATATCAAATATCTTTCTAAACTGAGAGTAACTAATTATCTGACTTTTATTTTACAGATAGAAAATCATGGTTAGTCACTGGGTAATGGCTAGAGTGAGAGTGAGAGAGAGAGAGAGAGAGAGAGAGAGAGAGATATTTTATATATGACTAACACCTTTTATATATGATTCATACTTTTTATGAACTCTTATTCAATGTATTTATTTATTCTTGTAATTATCTTCTTTGTATAATCAATTTATCAATTGTAACCTATAGAAAATGCCCCCTTTTGGTTCTGCCTCTATATATACCTCCAATAGTGTCATATCTAGTACAAGCCTTGAGAAAGGACAGTGCCCCGTCCAAAACGTGTTGGAAAGTACATTATTGTGAGCCTGAGGATTGATATTGTATCTGTCACCATCCAAATTTGCTTTTGGGACAGTCCTGAGAAAGAAACTTTCTTTATATGCCTTTTGCCTATTGCTATCTAAATAAATCATATAAATGTTCCATCTCTGCAAATTATAATCAACTTCAAAACCCTTTTACCACACGAATAATAAAGATCCTGTCTTAACGTTATTACACCATTGGTGGTTTTCTCTGTGTTTCTTTCCTCTCCGGGATATCGGCACTGAGAGACGCTACAGGGCACACTCGCTTGTCTTGGAACCGCCGTCGAGAGACAACTTGCCGCTTTGCCGCCAAACAGAGATCCACGCTGTCCGCTACTACAAACTGCGACGTTACAAGGAGAAACGTTGTCATTTTTCTTCTAAATCGTAAGATACTTACAATATTCCTTTGCTGCTTATGTCTGTGCTATTTAAGGATTTGGACAGCAACTTTGTTTCAAAGAGTATTTGGATTGACATAATATTGCATCTTACTGCTGAATCCATTGAGACTATTTTCCACAGTGTTTTAAATATTATTTTCTGTGATACCAGCGCTAATACTTACCTCTTATATGTCAACAAGCTTCTATGTGGAAATACTTATACCGTCCTTAGAGTTGTAAGTGAAGGCTGCACAGTATTCTACTGTTACCTTATCCCTTTGTCATAAAGCTGTGAGAGAAGCTGGGGAAGTCACATGACAGAATGTGAGAGGAAGTCTCTCTCACAGTGTGGGTGAGTCATCGCTGACTGCAGAGCTGGAAAGCTCCGTGTCTCCATCTTTGCCTGTGATGACTCATAGGCTCCTAACAATCTGAATCGCTGGGAGAAAAGAAAACCTGCAGAATGTCCCACTCGGATCCATACGCATGAGGTTAATATTGAAGTGTGCCTGTAATATCTGAGGCATCATAGACGCCCACACAGGCATTAACACGATCACTAGTTTGGGCGTGACGTTCATGACGTCATCACGCCCAGCACATCGTTGCCGAGGAACCAGGGCACTCTTTAAGCCTCACAGTGCCCTGGTTCCACAGTTTAATGGTCTGCTGCTGAGCCGTGGATCAGGTGGGGACATAAGTCCACGTTCTGGTCGCCCAACCAGGCGGCCGTGGGCTGCACAGAGGCGGCCCTAAAGCCACTGATGGCGGTGCGGCCCGGGGGCACATAACACCCTGCCCCCAGGCCCAGCCCGCCTCTGCACAGCAGTGACCTATAAATAACGACACCTTTTCTAAAAGTTTTCAGTAAACCACTGGATAATTTTAGGGTTAATTGGCCTGATTTAGAATTAAGAAGGAGCTTAAAATAAGAGAGGAAAGTTACTCCTGGGCTAAACCATGGTGATTTCAGTGGGAGTAAAGTTAATTGTATTCTTTGCATGCAGGGATATATCTTTGATTTGCTTACTGCACACAGATAGTGACCAGCTTTACTATCACACTGTTATTTAGACTTGGGATAGGAAATAGCACCTCTCAACTCTAATACTGTTTGCAACAGATGAGATATGACTCCCCTGCAATCAACATGGTTTAGCCCAGGAGTAACTTCTCTCTTATTTTTCATGCTCCTTCTTAAGTCTGAATCAGGCCCAATGTTATTACACTGGTGATCCAGTATATAAGCAGCTGCATCGCCAGCAGGAGTTTTATAATCATCATAAGCATCCTGCCATTATTAAGGTGTTAATTCAGAGAATGTGTGAGGCCTGGCTATTGCTTTGTACAGCCAAATAAGGTATCAAATAATATACCTCAATGTAACATATTAAGTGGCACAATATAACTTATAAATTAAGTCACGGAATGTAACATTAAGTCGCTCTGTCCCTCTCACACTGCCCATTCCAGCTATCCCACTGCCCATCCTATTTATCACTATCACGCTGCAATCGCACAGCCCATACCATCATGCTGTCCATACCATCTCACTGTCCATAATCTCACACTGCCCATACCATCATACTGTCCATACTATCACTCACGCACTGTCCATACTATCACTCACACACTGCCCATACTATCTCTACAGTCTGCCCTCTCTGTTCTTTACATCCACATTACATACACCCATACATTATATATACACCCACATTATATACACCCATACATTATATACACCCCCCACACACATTATATACACCCATACATTATATATACACTCCCTTACACATTATATACACCCATACATTTTATATACACCCACATATTATATACATCCCACATGATGTTACTGACCCTGTAATCTGTATATATAAAGCCACTCTGCTCCTCACCGTTATACGCATGCGCAGTACACACCACTGTGACTCTACTGCGCAGGTACAGTAGTCAGCACAATTGTTCTCCCGAAAATGTTCCCCCCCACTCAAGTGCACCACCAGTCACCACCACACCCGACCTCCCATCGGCTCCACTCACCTAAACTACCAGCCACTGGAACACCGCGGCAGCAGACTGGCTGGAGGAGGTGTTTTCCTGTATGAGAAGTCTCCCTTAGTCGGTGAGCTGCCTGCTCGGGGTGGCGGTACGGCTGATGCTCCCCCCAGCTCCCGCCTCCCCCGCTCATTTCCCATCATTTTGACAGGCATTTCACTAGTATCTTATATGCTTCATATTGTCTGACCGTGTGTATCGGGTAATCTGACAGATTTGATTTTACAGCAGATCTCTATATCCAACACTGTCAAATCCTTTCATTCTTAAAGATAAATCTATCAGTCTCAGGAGTCACTTCCAAATAGTTTGAATCTTGCAGATGGTGTATTGATTGGAAAAATGATATATAAGTGTAGACATTGGAGAGGAACAAGTTTGCAAAATCACTAAGAATGAAAATGTGGCAAGTTATATTTAAAATGCAGCGAGGCAGAACACCGGCAATAACTTCTGGACAAATCATTTGTGAAACCTGGGAAGATAGCTTTTTGTTATATTGTTTGCAAGCATGTTTCCTATAGCATATGGGAACAGAGAGCTCTATCAGCTACTGATAGAGAGGTCATTAATCTTCTCATCATTAACTACCAGAGAGCTGATTAAGTTGCTGCTGTGAGATTTGCAGATATTACAGAAACTCCATAAGGAAATCTTACACTTTATAAACATTTATATGGATACAATTAAAATATCAGTCTATTAGGATGTGATATGAAATGGTGAAGGTGCTGGCAATGAATGGGCGACACGTTCCACTGATCGACTTTACCCTATCTGACAGGGTCGATAACTTAAAAAAATGTTAGAATATTGTAACGCCGACACCGGGGCTAATCCAGAGGTGAATGTAAATCGGCATGCGGCGTAAAAGTAAATGCATTACAGCTACGTGGAGGTTCTGATAATTGCGAGCGTCTCAGTCTGACTGTAAATGTCGTGAAAAAATTGCAAAAAATATTTGGAAACTTGGAACAATCATTTTTGACTGTATGTAGAAATTATTTTGCACATGTACAATACATTAACAGCTATTTCTGACTCTTTGTAATGTGTTCATAGTGTCACTTCCTAATACAATGGTCTGAAGAAGGAGAGCTTCCTGGACTTATACATGACGGTACTTTTTACGTCTGTATTCGGCTTTGGATTGGGTACACTTGATTGGACACACCCCAGCTGTACATTGACTATGTTCCTAAGCCCTTTTCCTCCCTCAACATGCTGTTATGGAACTGCTCCCAGGGTGTGGAATCTGACTGGGCCTGGTCTTCTCTGGAGCCTCTAGTGGCGAGGACAGATTTGTGCGGCAGGTTACCCAGCAGGTCACAATCCCTAGAAGACAGCCCCAGTTAAAACAAAGCACTAGTAACCAAATGCCGAGGGTGAATAAACCGGAAGTATTTATTAGTGCAAACAACAGAATACAGATAAAAGGAGAATGGGAACTGGGAGCAATAATAGCAAAAACCAGGAACAATACAAAACCTACAGCCTATAAACACTGAAAAATATAAACTGAAATCAGAGAGCACAAGGTAATAATAAGTAATAAAAAGTAATAAAAAGTAATAATCCAGAACACTAGAAGCTGGAGCACAAGGGTAACTTAGATGCAATAATACAAATATACTGAAGTTGGAACACAAGGGTAACTTAGATGCAAACATACAAATGAACATGAATAAATAGCAGAATACAAGGAGTTCCCAACAAACAGAGCAAGGGGAGCTGAATAACAAGTGAGCAAGGCAGGAATGAACAAGGGGCTAGCAAGGTAGAATGACCAGCACCTGAGTTAGTTAGGAGCGTCCTTATATCCCAGATACTCAGGTGCTGTAAATTAATCAAGGAGGCCAAGTCCAAACAGCAGCCGCTAGGAGCAGGTAAGGAGAGTGTCCAGCACGTAACACACGCCCCTAAGAATGCAAGCCGCCACAGCACAAGTAGCGCTCAGATCTGATTTGGCTGTGACTGTGTGCTGAGAATGCGGTGTAGACAATGGTGCAGAGATATGTCACGTGATCTGCATACCTGCAGACACAGCAGCAGAGACAAGGTAAGTAATTTCTTTACAAGTGTGTTTTTTATGCTGGCATTATGAAAGGGATACCATGCCAAATATTAGAAACCCCACCGACATTATACACTTTGATTTTAATAAACTATCGACTATCAACAATACAGCCAAGCTTATGGTGTTGGCTGTATCATTGTCAATATTATGATTGTCGCAGTGGACACCACAACCATTCTATTCCAGGGTTGCCGACTTTCCTGGAATATATGGGGGACTCCTGAAATCTGAGCAGTACTCCCAGTATTCCAGGAGAGCCTTTAAATCTCCCGCAAGTCCTGACCCCCTCTCAATCCCTATTGTAATCCCTAGAGTTACTTGGCGATATCATCAAGCCCCAACACTAGGGATTAGAGTAGTGATTGACCAGGGGTGGGGCTTAACGACAGGATTTGCATAAATCGCTTATTAAACCCCACCCCCATACCAGAGTTTCCTCCTTACGAAATCTCCCGAAGGAAAGAAATAAAAAGTAAGGAACCCTGTTCTATTCTATAAGTCCGACGTGCTGTATGCATTGAAACTGGCCTTATTTTCTTTGATCTCAGTTAAATACCAGTCTTTTTGTGTTTATTGCTTCCATTTATTGTCATTAAAGCAAAACACTACATCTGTCCTCAAATAACACCTTAATTATCATTTCCATTTCTGACTCTGACTCAAAGCACTTTATGCGATACTTTCGGAAACACTCAGTAAATGTCATAGAGTCTTATGGTGAAAAGTATTTTGTTGTATTACTCGAGGTATTAGATCAGGATTACGGAACCTGCAGGGCACCATCTGCCGTCTAACTATAATGCAGAAGAGGTGCATAGATGCTTGGAAGTAAATTGCAGGTAGTTGCTTTGTTGTTGATACACCAGCAGATGTGGAGAGAGGAATCTGACAACCATTTCCCCATTTAGACCACACTGAGGTCCTCTGTTAGGCTGAAATCCAATTAAAAGCAGCTGACTTTTATCTACGAAAAAAACAAAGTATTTTCAATTTTCTGCATGACGGGGAGCACTGTTTGCTTTTGGAAGCTGTGTTATATCGTATATAGCCCCCACAGTTGAAGGGGAGGGTTGGACTGTGAATATTTAATTTAGTAATTGTTGACATCCAAGGGACATCTATTTATCTCATACCCACCAACTGTACCTATTTAGCAGGTACATTACTCTTTTTTAATGGTCTGTACCGACTAAAACAGACCTCCCAAGTGCCCCGATTTGATAGGACAGTCCCGCTTTCGGGGGACTGTCCAGCTGTCCCGCCCGCCTCACAACTTGTCCCGAGAGATTACCGAGAGATTACACTCTCGGGACAAAGTTGTTGGTTTTTTTTGTTTTTTTTTAAAAAAAAGTCTGTGCTGCTGTATATGCGACTGGGCTTTTTGCAGAACCCAACAGGTAATACAGAGCTCCTACGGGAGCCCTGTAGGACCAAATCTGTTACTGAATGGCAGTAACCCTAACCTATAGGCTCACTGCCATTCAAGAAAATGGATTTGGTCCTACAGGGCTCCCATAGGAGACGTGACCGCAGCAGAGAGAGGGAGAGACAGACAGTGAGCGCCGCGGCAGAAGACATCAAAGGTAAGTAAATAAAATGGTCTGGGGTATATGGAGGCTGCCATTAAGGGGCAGATGGAGGCTGTCAGTAAGGGGGCAGATGGAGGCTGGCATTAAGGGGCAGATGGAGGCTGGCATCAAGGAGGCAGATAGAGGCTGGCATCAAGGGGGCAAATGGAGGCTGGCATTAAATGGGGCAGATGGAGGTTGGCATTATGGGGGCAGATGGAGACTGGCATTAGGGGCGCAGATGGAGGCTGGCACTAAGGGGGCAGATGGAGTCTGGCAATAGGGGGGCAGATGGAGGCTGGCATTAAGGGGGCAAATGGAGGCTGACAGTAAGAGGACAGATCGAGGCTGCAATAGGGGGCAGACATGGAGGCTGGCCATAAAAAGGGGCAGACATTGAGGCTGGCCATAATAAAAAGGAGCAGACATTGAGGCTGGACAAACAATAAAGGGGCAGACATATGGAGGCTGAACATAATTATAAAGGGGCAGACCTTTAATAAAGGGGCAGACATATCGAGGCTGAACATAATAATAATAATAATAATAATAATAATAAAGGGGCAGATATGGAGGCTGGAAAAAAAAATAAGACAGACATATTGATGGCTAAATTATTAAAAGTGCCATGCACTAGACCCGCTATCTGGGCATGCCAGACACACTCACTTTCACTAGATACGCCCACTGGGCAGTACAAGACACACACCCTCCACCAGGGCGCGAAAATTTGTCCCTCTTTACAATACTCAAATGTTGGGAGGTATATAAAAGGGCTCCTGTACCAGAATTCTGACCCAGTAGTTCCCTCCCCCACCTTCCAGTCCTGCAGCATCTGTGGGGACAGACTCCTACAGCTCTGCGATAGTGACAAGACCCTCTCCTGTGATACTATAGTGACAGGACCGTCTCCTGTGATACTATAGTGACAAGACCCTCTCCTGTGACACTACAGTGACAGGACCCTCTCCTGTGACACAAAAGTGACAGGACCTTCTCCTGTGAGTTCTTAGCTCATATGATAAGGTGTAAAATGAGATTTTACACCTTATCATACATGCAAATGAGAGCAGATTAAAGCTGCGCCCCTTCACAGAACAAATAGAGTTGATGGACACGCCCCCGAGGTGTACCAATTTTCTATTAAATAATGTTGGAGGATATGTTATCTTCTTGCCCCTGCCTAGAGACCAGGGTGACAGGTTGGCTGCAAACAGACAAACTTCCAGCCACCCAATGTGTTCCATCATTTAACAAGGCCTATATTGCATATGCACAGTTCCGTGTATACTCATTCTGGGCTCCCTGTGTAGACCATGCAGCCGTTCTGCTCTAGCGCACAGAAGAGACATGCTCCGAATTGCCCCTGCTCTGAGCATGCGTCAGGCGCAGAGTGGCGACCCAGGCCAGGCATGTGCATGAAGCAAGAGGAAGTGCGTAGCGCAGCCAGGGACTGAACAGAAAAAGTGTTCCAGCGTTACCACAGCCTGGCCAGCCGCAGAGTACCTGTATTGCAGCTTCTTAACCTTACCCCCACTGCTGAGCAACCATTGACAGCACTTTGCTATTAGGAGAGGTTTCTTATATAAATACATGGTAAGCCTCCAAAAGGCATCAAATTACAGATTAGACATTCTTATAACATGTCAAAAAAAGTTTGGTTTTATTTCCATCATTTACACTTTCAAAGTAACAGAAAACAAAAAATGGCATCTGCAAAAGTTTGGGCACCCTGCAGAGTTTATAGCATGCACCGCCCCCTTTGGACAGCTGAGACCTGACAGTGTCATGGATTGTTCTCAATCATCGTCTGGAAAGACCAGGTGATTTCAATCTACAAGGTTTAAAATGCCCAGACTCATCTGACCTTGCCCCAACAATCAGCACCATGGGTTCCTCTAAGCAATTGTGTAGAACACTCAAACTGAGAATAGTTGACGCTCACAAAGCAGGAGAAGGCTATAAGAAGATAGCAAAGCATTATCAGATGCCCATATCCTCTGTTCGGAATGTAATTACGAAATGGCAGTCATCAGGAACAGTGGAAGTTAAAGCAAGATCTGGAAGACCAAAAAAAGTATCAGACAGAACAGGATTGTGAGAAAAGCAAGTCAAAATCCACGTTTGACTGCACGATCCCTCCAGGTAGATCTGACAGACACTGGAGTTGTGTTACACTATTCCAATATAAAGAGATACTTGTACAAATATGGTCTTCATGGAAGAGTCATCTGAAGAAAACCTCTTCTACGTCCTCACCGCAAAAAAGAAGTTTGCAAATGAACATATAGACAAGCCTTAAAGATACTGACATTGATAGAGGAAGAGCTTGGATATCATAAGAGAAAATTATATTTCAAAACTACATCTGAGCTAACTCATGCAACACATAAGCACTGATCAGAGACACAATGGGCCTGATCCAGACCTACACCGATGCGCTGTGCTTACTAAAGCACAGCGTATCGGCGTTCATTTTCACCGACACTCCCCCTGTGCAGGCGTATGGCCCCTTCCTTATGCCGGCTGAAGGCTACCCTAACTT
>WWET01005501.1:10167-28445 GCA_011038615.1 Limnodynastes dumerilii | reverse complement strand
CTTCCATGATCAAGCACCCTGCACTGCACTGTGTACCATGTGACCGCAGCAGTCACATGGTACAGTCAGTTTCCTGTGAGGAGCCCAGTGCACTACTGGGAAGTCACTGTCTCTGTGTTGGAGCTCAGAGCCAGAGTATTAGCCCCAGCCTGATTTATGGCAGGCAGTCTTCCATGATCAAGCAGCCTGCCCTGCACTGTGTACCATGTGACCGCAGCAGTCACATGGTACAGTCAGTTTCCTGTGAGGAGCCCAGTGCACTACTGGGAAGTCACTGTCTCTGTGTTGGAGCTCAGAGCCAGAGTATTAGCCCCAGCCTGAGCTCCTTTATGGCAGGATCTTTTCAGTTGGTGCTGCATTCATTTATCAAAGAGGGTGTGGAGTGGAGGCTCCATCAACCCCCTTCATGCTCTCCCCCTGTGATGCCACTAGCTGAAGGGCCCTTTGATGTGTGGGACCCTTGGGTACTAGCCCAAACTGCCCAGTGGAAAAGACGGCCCTGCGCGTACCTAGGGACCCCCTGCACGCACGTAAAGCATGCGGGGTTCTGGATCTGGGCCGGAGAACTTAAGGTAGGGTAATGGACACGTAAGACAGCTAAAATCTGTCCGTGTGAGGGGACTGTCACAGGATTGCACTAGACTCTTGCGTGTGAACTTTAGCAACTTCATGCGTGTGGCAATTGCTCTTAAATTCGGATCAGGCCCAATGACTGTAAACACTTTGTAGTTTTCCTATAAAGGTCATGCAAATAAGAAAAGAATTAGAAAACGCGGCCGCCCAAATAATCAAACTATAAATTATTTCTATTTCTGGCGAAGTCTAAATAAAACTGTTCTCAGAACACCAGGCAAAGTCCGGAAAAATCGCACCCACTTAATGAGCAGAGTGTCTCACACCCGTAAGCCAAAAAGCTTTCTGGCTCGGACGCCCATCTTCTGAGTCATCTGTCGCTTTAGCAACTTGCCTAAAATACAAGAATGGTGCTGAAGATTAGCAGGTGTGCAGTAAACAGGCTTCTGCCTCGATAAAGAAAAAAATATCCGACTGGTGAGCGAGAATATTCCATGAACGCCCTGACGCTGCAGACTGTAATACACGTCTCCGGCATATTCCGCAATGTGCTTTTAAACATCAGCTTCACAATAAAAGGTCATAAAGCAACTTGTAGGCATAAGCATTTTCCATTTACGCTTGAAAAGAAACGCAGGGCCTTTATGTTTATTATGATTGCATCTCTCCCTCTGTTGTAGCCTTCACTTCAGGCACAATCCATGGACACAGATTAATATAAATGTCTATATTTATCGGAGCCACTGATACAGCACAATGAGTTCATTTACTTGCCTCAACTTGTTTTATCAGAGACATAAAACCTGCAGATTTTTATTCTGTATTATACAATACTTTATGACATCACTCTTAAACTATAGGCCGTAGCTCCAGAAGGTCATAGGAACGGCTGCACACTGGGGTGCTGTGTATGGTAAGTGGAGATGTTGCCCATAGCAACCAATCAGATTCTAGCTGACATTCTCTAGTATGCAATAGTTAAAAGAGATCTAGAATCTGATTGGTTGCTATGGGCAACATCTCCACAAACCCACAGCTTAGTAAATCTGGCCCTTAAGTGTTCCACACATGCACCTGAGCGACATAAGCAGAACGCAATCCAGACTTGTGATCAATGGCACTTTCAGCAGGGGGTTTGGCTTAGGCTTGCAAGCAGGGGCGCAACTATAAGCGGTGCAAGGTGTGCGGCTGCTACGCCGCCCGGAGGAGAGGGAGGCCAATGGCAGCTGCTCCCCCCTGCACTGTAAGCAGGGCCGGATTAAAGTCTGAGGGGGCCCCTGGGTAACTAAATTGGGGGGGGCTTGCTTCACATTAATATACAGTAATTATAATTAAATACACATAAACACACACACAAACCACACACACACAAAAAAGTTAGTCAGAGAGGGAAATTAATGTAATTTTTAAATATATATATACCGGTATATATATATATATACACACACACACACACACACCATATCAGATATATTTATTTTATATATATATATATATATATATATATACACACACATACACACACCATATCAGATATATTTATTTATTTTCATATATCAGTTAATTTATTATATTAACCCTTGCTTTGCTCTCCCCTACTCTACATTCACACATCATTATCTATTAACCCCCCTCCATATACACTTTATTAATCCCCTAACTTTGTAGTTTAAATACTTACCTGCACTGAATCTCCTCTCCGCGACTCCCTGGTCAGAGGAACACAGCGCGTTTGACATCACTCAACTCAAGATCCGTTTTCACAGTCTGCTGTTCAATATAGTTTCATTCAGGTCTATATTTGCGCATGTTTTAGATTTGCTCTCAAATGGCCTGATTCACAGCAGTGAATGAAATAAGTGGGTGCAGATACATAAGTATTTGGTCCCTCCCTCATTTTCCCCATTAGTAAAGGCACTTAAGTGTGCCATAGGGCTACCATAAGTGCCCATGTGAATTTTCCTTCTTAAGAAGGAAAATGCGCACTGAGATCGCTTCCCCACGCCCTCCCGGCTCATTTTAATAACTCCCCACATCCACTCTTTTTAAAGGTCACAAAGCTGCTGTGGCACGCCTCTTCTTTCTTTAAAAAAATACGTGCGGTCTTTAAAGACCGCACAAAGCTAAACTAAATGCTACATACATTGCGTAGTCAGCATGACTACACATGCGCCATAGCAAACTTCTTAAATATACGCACCTAAGAAGCAGCAGCTTTTTAGGTGTAAATCTGGTCCAAACGCTGAATCAGCCCCTATATGAAAATAAAGAAAAAAAATCAAAATGTGCAATGAATGTTGCAAAAATCAAAAAGAAAGAGAAAAAGAAAGAAAGAAAACACAAAATGCTGCTGCTACGTTCCAAAATGGAACAGAAAGGAAAATAGCAGGGGAAGGCACCAATTTTAGATTAATTATATGCATCAAGTGCCCTTTCTTGGTTGACAGCACTTAATACAGCAGAAGAAAGGAAATGCGATCTAGCTACCCAGGTCACAGATGCCTCAGAAGATCATATTTAGCATCGGATTTGAACTGAAATCAAACAAATAATGATCTTATATTTAATTTCTCTCTAGTGCTTTTGAAAGACAGTAATTTATTTTATTATGTCAGAATACAAAGCAATATACCAGCCACAGTATGTAAAACACACTTCAGAAAATGTCTCTCCATTTGGCTTGAAAGTACTGTAGCCAAAATTTTCTATCGCTTGCATTTGTGTGGAACTAGAAACTACAGAATGCCTGGGCTGTCTTTGGCTCCTGGAGAATGCAGAGGGCCAGATTTACTGTGGGAAAGGAGAAGTGGAGATGTTGCCCATAGCAACCAATAAGATTCTAGCTGACATTTTCTAGTATGTAATATGAAAGTCAGGGTTGCCGACTTTTTAGAGCTTCATAGATTTCTGCTAGGGGGTGGGGCTTAATGATGCGATTTATGCAAATCGCATCATTAAGCCCCGACCCCCTGTCAATCACTCCTGTAATCTCTAGTGTTTCAGGGGATGGGAGGGGCTTGATCATCCCTAGTAACGCTAGAGATTACAGTAGTAATTGATAGCTGGTCGGGGCTTGCGGGAGCTTTGCCGGCTCTCCCAGGATACTGGGAGAACTGCCCAAATTTTGGGAGTCTCTCAGATATTCCAGGAGAGTCGGCAACCCTGAGGAAAGAGCTGGAATCTGCTTGGTTGCTATGGGCAACATCTCCATTTTTACTTTTCCACAGCTTAGTAAATCTGGCCCAAAGACTTCTGTTTTGCCTTTGCTGAAAAAAAATCTTTTTCTTTGTGAGCCAGTTGGCTTAGTATTGCTGGGATTCAGAGCAGTGAATAAATCAGTTGCAATTTACGTTTAAAAGTTGACACACGCTAATTTTATTTTTACAGCCCTATTCAAGCCTGGCGCATCTTCTTTTAGAAAGCCTGCACAGTTGTTTTTGTTTGGCATTTAACATTTATTTATAAGGTGCCACAATGGGTCTGCATTGCCATACAGGTAATGTACAAACATGAACATAACATGAATATTAAGTAAACAAAACTGGCTTGTACAAGCGATGACAGAAGGCAGAGGTGAGACCGGAGGAGGTGGAGGGCACAGAGGGACCTGCTCGCAAGAGCTTACAATGTACAAGGTAATGAAAGACTAACAGAAAACACATGGTGGGGATTAAGTTGGGTCCATACTGTGTTTAGTCCTATATTACAAAACCTTGCATTGCATCTTAGATTCCAAGGCCAGGGCCGACTTCAGACTTTGTGGGGCCCATCGGTTGGGAGATGGTAGTGAGGGGTTGTTTAGTGAGGGGACCAATAGCAGTCGGGGAGGTGGGCTGATCATAGAGGCTTCATAGGCCCACTTCACTCCACCCCCTTTCTCTTTGCTCGCCAGACCTTTCACCCACCCTCCCTGCCCCAAGTATCTGTGTATATTCTTATAAGAAGTTATTCTTCACGCTTATGGATGGCGGGAAGGCAGTGCATATCTAATTCTTAGTTTGGGGACCAGACTTTAAACAGCCTGGCGGCCTTTCTTCTCCCTTAGCCAGGTAATTGGTTTGGTCGTGGGTTATGACAGCTGCTACACTAGGTTTCGTTTGATGGGCGGTCCTAGGTCCAGTATGTTAATTGGGAGCATCCCGTAAATTTCTGCAAGTGCGGTTGTAGATGCCCCCACCTTGGGTATTCGGACACTAGCGTTTTGGCGGGAGCGGAAATTGGCCCACCTTTTTGATTATCAGCTATTGGGATAGCATAGCTCATTCTGGTTTAATGCATACCGTTATTGTTTATTGCTACAGTGGTTTCACAAACTTGATTTGTATCAATAAACGTAAGGCTCGGTTAAGCCTTTTTATTCAACCTGGTCTAATTTATTGTCTACAAAGAGGACCCTGAAAAAGGGTACTTAGTCTTAGTTAAGTGGTCAGGGACTAGACAGCGACTCAACACTAAGGCGTTTCTAGGAATGCATTATGGATGTTATACAAGGTGGTGGAGCTACCTACTAGGGCACACTTGACCGTGAGGTTTATTTGATGAAGTTTTTTTTAAAAAAGGAATGACCATATTCACCCATAAGAAGTTCCAGCTTCTTAGGTGCGTAATTTGCTGAATGTAACTACTAAGAATGCGCAGTAGTACATTTATACAATCTAGTCTTTAAAGACTGCACAGAGTAGTTTACTTAGTGCTAATGCCGCCTCTGGGAGTATTTAGGTAGAAGTGGGAGGGGGGAGAGATTTAGATTAGCCGGGGAGGGCGGGGGAGGTAATGTCCGTGCGTAGTTCCCTTCTTAAGGTAAGATAAGGTAGCCCTATGACACTTTTAAGTGCCAGAAAATACCTAAAAATGGGGCCGGGTTCGGGGCTCTTAGGTGTGAATACGACCCAAAGCTATGTTCTAGAGTGTGCTATGTAAATGATCATTAAAAGTTCACTTTCATTTTACACCATGAAAAACAAAAGACATATCCAAAAAGAAGGAACGGCAGTACTAATAAAGAGAGTTTAAATGGACCTTATATATATATCAGATGCAAAAGGCACCGTCTATAAATTTACCTGGAACGGAGTGATTTAAGTTTGGTTGCTTAGCTATTAGTGTGGATGGAATCACAGACCTGTGACATCATTCTCACTTGTATGTCACCCCTCAGTGACTGGGACAAACCTAATGGTGCTTCAATGTCTTCAGCCTGTGTGCTCCTGCTGTGAGCTCTCCACGGCCCATCGAGCTCCGTGTCTAAGACTTCTCATGCGGAGACAAGACACAGGCACATCCAAGAGGTTGTAGATTACATCTGCCAGTGCAAGAAAGAGAGAAGCAGCTACTTGATGTCCCATTGTCACCTCCTGCCATTTGTTATAAGCTAGTTTACGTCAAAACAAAAATACCCCTTACTGTTACAAACAATGCTGAGCCTAGGAAAGCTCTCTGATTGGATGAATAATTCAAGTGTCCCCTTGTTGGTCGCAACCCCATGTTATGTCTACAAACAGTGGAGCTAGTCTGTCTCAGTGTCCTTCAGAATGGTACCTGCACCAATGGGCATAAGGCAAAAAGTGAAGACCCAAGTGCCAGATACATGGGCATTTACAAAGTGCCCTATGCAGGCATTACAATAATAATAATGGGCCGTATTCAGAGATCCGTTTTTTCTGTGTTTTTCGTGCGTATTTTTATGTATGTTACAACTACTATATACTATACGCGCAGAAGTGCCTCGCGGACGGACTTGTGAATCGGACGGGGGTAAATACGCACGGATCTCCCACGGAAAAATACACACGGAGGAATTTACATAGAAATGGGCGGGGGGCATTTAAATGAAGGGAAGTGGGCGTGATTATAAAGATACGCACAGACGCTCGGAAATGGCCACGGAAAGTTACAGCTGGTCTATGGAGGCGGAAGTCTCCGTGGGCACGGATTAGCAAGGGGAGGGACTGCGGTTTTGGTGGGTGTTACTGACTTATGTTAGAAGTTAGTAAAGTACGCAATTACGTAAGTAACATACACGTGAAAGTACACACGTAGAGATATGGGTGGCGTATGGAGGCGTAAGTCACCGAAAACTCATCCGTGTGAGGGCAGTGTCATGGGTGTTTCCTTGCTACGAGCGTACGTAAAAACGCATACTTAGTAAACAGGGATCTGTGAATCCGGTTCACCATGACTATTGTGCATGGAGTTTGGCATGAAGACTACAGGGCACCTTAATGATCATAGCAATTATTACAGTAGACCCTCCATGACATGACTCAATCCACCAGGCACACAATGCTCCTGAGCTTCCAACTGTCACTCGCCTGGATTTATTCAATGAACTGCTGTTTGAAAAACATTTTTCGGTACCTCCTTATCTTTGCGGCCCCCTGCTGGAGGCCGCTGGTGGTTATGCTACTTACGTATTTCTGTGCATTGAGATCATTGCATAACACCTAGAGGCTATTACTAGAGCCAGCTAGTGGCTTTTGTCGGCTCCTTAGCTAAATGTATGGCATATGAGGATAGTATTCAGTTAATGCTGAATGTACAAATGATGATGCGGTCTGTCTGCCGAGCAAAGCACTGTCCCTTTAGTACGGGTCTGTCTGGGACACTGGAAGTACCCAGGATCTTACATTATATGGGCCAGATCCAGAGCTACGCTGGCCGTAAGTACGGCCAGCATAGCTCTGGTGCACTCCCCCTGTCCCTCCCCCTGTGTCAGCGTAGTTAGACACAGTTACGGTGGCTGAAGTGTAGATTAACTTCAGCCGGCGTAACTGTGTCTAACTACGCTCACACAGGAGCATAACATCCTTCCCCCCTCCCCCCAGCTTCCGTAACTACGCTGCAGTTACAGAGCTGCCCGCCCCCCCTGTCCGTAACTACATTGCAGTTACGGACGCTAGATCCATGGCTCTCAGAGCCATGGATTACGTCGGGCAACTTCTGCCTGGCACATGCGCAGAACGGCATCTCTGCCGTTCTTACGCTGCCACCCGCCGTAACTTAGGCAGGCGGCATAGCTCTGGATCTGCCCCTATGTTACTCAGCACTTCATTAGTGACCTAAGAAAGTGCAAACTATCAATACAGCTGTGGAATACATTGATAGAAAAATGACACTCAAGTTTTGAAATCATGGGTGACATTTAAATATTGGGATCATACGAGAGCAGGTCACCGCTGAGAACAGCACCATAATCGATTGCTTTTGACTCGAATAGTATGGTAAGTAATAAATCTAACCCCAACCCTTACCCTAACCCTCCCCTTCTATGAATTCTCCCTTCCCCGCAGCTTGACCCTAACCTTTCTTTCCCCACAGCATAACCCTAAGACTCCCCTCCCCTCCCCATAGCCTAACCCTAAAACTAAATAACCATGCAATGAGAACAAATTCTCAGATTAGGAGGTGCTTGGAAGGTGAGAACTAAAATCAAAATAGTAAAAAATAATAAAGATATTTATTGATTATGTCCCTCTGAGGAGGGAGTCAATTCTCCAGAAGCAAAAGCATAAATCAAAAGGGCAGAGCGCTGATCATATACTCCATATATATTAAAATATTTAATATAAGTAACCTTAATTTGAAATATAAAAATCATCTCCACCGATAGACATACACTTTCACTTGTATATTATAATAGATAGCTTATAACCGTTGATAATAACGGTCAGAATTTGGAAACATATAAATCAGTCCGTGCACATATATCTGGTGACGTCACCTATAGATAGAACTTGATGAATAAATGAATAATTTGATCCTTGGTGTATAAACAAAGATAAATGTTTCAGCTGTGATATATATACAGTCCTAGGCCACCTGGCACATCCGATAGTAATATTCACAATGTTGTTTAGAATTTTTCAAGTATAATTAGGGAATGTTGATCATATACAACGGAATTAGACTGTTAAAAAGCATGTAGTAGTTATAGTCTTGCAAGATGAATTTAAGGTAGACTATGATGAGCAGCAGTGTAGCTTGGATATTGCACCTATGGGTGCTAACAGCGTAGTAGCAGACAGAGACAGATGCGCCAGTTACTGCTGAGGAAAACGTTTATAGGGTATAGACGGAGGTATTACTCATGTTCCTTGTGGATCACTGACACATGCAGTAGTAAATTTTACCTGCCGATGTCTTCAGAGCGTCTGTCTGTCTATGGTCTGTCTGCTTTCTGTACGAGTAATCCACGTTTGCATAAGGTGGTGATTGCGGTAATGAGGACACAGCTGCTACGGGAGTCCGCTCCGTATGAGCCTATAGGCTCTGATGCCCGATGTAGACGTCAGTAATAGACTTGGTTCAGTGGCTCAATATTTGAAAGAATTGATGACAGTATTAACAGTCTTGTTTATTGTTTGTTTGTTAAGGAACCAGAGATAACAAAAATAAAATAAATATACTAAAATAGGGCCAGATCCACAGTTCCAATTCAATCCATGCTGGATCCAGCCTTTCATGTGCGTAAGAGAAGGCCTCTCCCCTCACTCGCATGGCCTTACGAGACGTCTGTGTTGTCCTCATGTAAGATAAGGACGGCTAGGAAGTCTGGATACAGCGTAAAGCGTCTAGCACGCCCTCACTGTACAATTTATATACTCCCCGCCACACACGTAGCAGAGTCGATCTTCGTGTAACACCCCAACCCGCCCAGCTCAGAAATGCTCCCGGTATGGAACTCTGACGCCAGAGGATCAACACTCGGGCTGGAAATCAGTTCAAAATGTGGGCATTTTCTAAACCTAGCAAACGCCCCTTTACCCGAAATCTGGACCCAGACCATAGTTATATAATAATAATAATTGCTCAAAGGTGCAAGTGCTCATTAGTAGCACAGCAATTATTAGAAGTATTTTTATTCCACGATGAGGTCCGTTATGTCAGTCTGAGGCACAGGGAAAACGCTCAATTGTGATGTTCCCCTCTTTTCTGGGCCTTTTGACTGCATTTTGCCAGTGTTGCGTTCTGCCCATGTGCACACATTCACGCTGCCCAACTGAACTGCATTCAGGTCCAGGGCTGCCACCGGAAATTGCTGGGCCCAGAACTCAGGCCTCGGCACTCCATCTCTGTGAAAAATGAGTAAGTAGAATCTCTAACAGTAGCGTCTCTTCATCCCAGTTGCCCAGAGGGATGTTGGTAACTGCCCCTTTCATCACATCACACCCGACAGTTAGTCAGCGAGGGGGGAGCGGAAAGCAAAGAGGAGAGACCGGATTCACAGATACGGTTTTTTAAAGTGCGCAATTATACGCACGCACGTAGCAAGGCAACACCCACCAACATCTATGACACTCCCCTCTCACGGCGGTGCTGTCGGGGACTTACAAGTCAATAGACCACTCTGTTCTTTACATGTGTACTTACGTGCGTATATGTAACCGCGCCCTCATGCTTTCATTGAAATGCCTCCCCCCACCCACTTTCATGTAAATTTTCACGTCCGTTTTTCAACCCCGCCCATCCGTATGTATTTCACCAAGTGCGATTCACAAGTCCGTCCGTTAGGCACTTAAGTGCGTATAATCTACGTAGTGTACGTAAATAAAGTTACTACGCATGCGCAGTTAAAACGTACCTAAAAATACACACGCAACTCCACGTGAAAACGGATCTGTGAATACGGTCCAAGGTCTTTAACACACTCTCTGCTCCTGCCGAAGTGTGCGGCGCAGGGCGCTGGATGACCCCGAGTGGGGCCCACCGGTAACACACAGCAGGAGACTGCCATATACAATGGAGGAGAAGTGTCCCCTTCAGGGATGGTGCCCAGTTCTGCATCTGACTTCTGCTATTCCTTTTTAAGACATCAGTAGATGTACCCCTAGGCATTGCGGAAAGCTACGCTTTACAGTAGGCTTAGGCAACTTTTGGCACTCCAGGTGTTGTGAAACTACAACTCCCAGCATGTTGCAACAGCATAGGCATAGCTGACACCTGGCAAAGCCTAATGGGACTTGTAATTTAACAAGGTCAGATTTAATAAGCTGCAGGAAAAGAAAAAGTGGAAATGTTGCCCATAGCAACCAATCAGATTCTAGCTCTCACTTTCCTATTTCATACTAGAGAATGTCAGCTGGAATCTGATTGGTTGCTATGGGCAACATCTCCACTTTTCCAAACCCGCAGCTTAGTAAATCTGGCCCTTGGGGTGTCACAGCTTGCCTATGCATGCTCGAAGCACTAAAGTTGTAGAAGAAGGGAATAGAAACAGCACAGCATTTATTTTTACATTTGTGAAGGGAATCTGGAAAGTAAATACCTTCACTGTGCTCGATCATCTGTGAAAATGTTAATAAATTACACTGCATAATAACATAAAATATGACAACATATTAAAAAAGGTTCAGGAAAGTGGAAGAATTTAAAAAGTAATATAACAATGGTTTTTTTCCCCCGTAAACTGAAGAAAAATGCAAATTGCATGCAATTACTTTCCATGGGATTATTGCAAGCTAAATAGAGTATTAGGATTAATAATGGAAGAAACAGTTATGTAAATTTTACAAACGCAGGCCAAGGATGATAGGAAGAGATTCCAATATGACAGAGAACAGAAAATGAGTTTCATAGTTGAAGAAATTTGTATCCTCGAATCATTGGTGGCCCGAAGAAGTAGTCTAAGGAAAATGTCAGTGAGTTGTCAGACATGGAAATGGAAATACCAAGAATTTAGAGGTCAACTCGTGAGAAAATCATGATTACCATTATGAGAGATGTTTGGTTTAATATGCCACCTGTTCCTGGATGTATTTTCAGTGAAGTCCAACAGGTAACTTGATCTATTTATATCAGCGATTTATAGAAGACCTTCTCTTACTGTAATCCACCCGGGTGTAAATCGCTGCTGAGAATGGCCCTTTTTCAAAAAGGCCATTCTCTCTCAGCCAGTTCCGAAAAGGCTGGGAAATTGATTGCTTTTGCCTTGAAATGGCAAAGCAATCTTTTCCTGCCAGACCAAACATGCTGCACCAAAAGGTGAGTATTAATCTATTCCCAACCCTTACCCTAATCCTTACCCTAACCCTAACCCTCTGTTCCCCACAGTCTGAACCTAAGATTCCTTTCCCTGCAGCCTAACCCTAAGACTTCTCTCCCCGTAGCCTAACCCTGAGACTCCCCTCCCTGCAGCCTAACCCTAAGACTCTCCTCCCTGTAGCCTAACCCTAAAACTCCCTTCCCTTTAGCCTGACCCTAATACTCCCTTCCCCATAGCCTAACCCTGAGACACCCCTCCCTGCAGCCTAACCCTATGCCTATTAAAATTAAAGGGATAATTAATAGTCAAGAGGGCATGACTTAATGGTGCAATGGTATATATATATTCTGGATTTTTCAATAAACACTCTGTGTCAGCTGATAGTATATGGTACATTTACAACACGTTGCTAATCATAAGTCTCGAAGATCTAAATCTGGCAAAATCCCATTTTTACCAGATCTAGGACTTTTGTCGTATTAGAGAATATTTCATGGGAATATTTGTTAGCCTCGAATCAAAATAAATTCCACCTTTCTATGCATTTGATCCAGACATTTCATGCAACATTAAACTTCCCCATCATTACAATCAGTGAGCGACATATTTTACTGTATCTCAAAGTCAAATAACGGAGGAAAATACATTAACCAATGAGAATTTGGCGCCATTAATATTATTTTCAATTATTATATAAATGTCCTTGAAATCCAATTTAAGAACTCACGAGGAGAAGTAGACAGATTTTTCTAACTAAAATTCATAATCCCTGGCTTGGGTACAGCACGTGAAGAAAGATGTTTATCCTTACCATGTCTTTTTAAGAGCTAGCTATCCAACCTTATGTGCTTCTAGCAGCACACTTCAATATCCATGTTGTGATTAATTCATGCCTCCCTCTAGAATATAAACTCTCCTGAAGGAAACTTTTGTCCAATATGTAAAACATCGACATCATAGCTAACTCTGACTCTTCTTTTTATTCCCCACTAACCAGTGAGTCCCTACCAGAAAATAAGAGAGGAAAGTTACTCCTGGGTAAAACCATGTTGATATCAGGGGAGACAAATTTCATTTGTTGCCCTCAGTATTAGAGTAGTTTAAATAGCTGCGTAAAGGTAAAACTGGTCAGTATCTGTGTGCAGTAAGCAATTCAAAGATATATCCGTGTATGCAAAGAATACAATTAACTTGACTCCCCCTAAACTCAACATGGTTTTGCCCAGGAGTAACTTTTATCTCTTATTTTCTATCTCTGAATCTGATCCATTATTTCTAAAATAAAAATTTTATTTGGTATAGACGACCATTATTCCAGCATAGCTGTCCTTCTAGGTCAGGGGTGGGGAAACTTTTCTGCCAAGGGCCATGTGGATATTTATAATATCATTCGAGGGCCATACAAAATTATCAACTTAAAATTAGCCTGCTATATTTGGTCAAAAATTTAATTAACTCACCCCTAATGTGATGGCTGGAACTCCTTCTCTTTGGTAAGGAGTGTGATGTTATTGATGATGTTACTACTCGCAACTGGTTTTCCGGGTTTGCGTCAGTCAGTCTGGAGCGCAGTCAACTCTTTGCTATGGTTAGTGGGGTTTTTTCTTTTGGTGTTTGCTTTCTCTACTTGATGTAATATTTTCTATTACCCCTTTTTCTTCTTCTGCTTTCCCCCTTTTCTCTCTACTCTCGTTTTTCCTCTTTGGATTCTCTTGTGTTGATGCAGTGTTACTGACCACAGATACAGGGCGTCTGATGCTTTTGATATCGTTTTTTTTGTATTTTTTTATAGAGTTTATTTATGGCCTTTTTTATTTTATCTCTGAGGGCCGGACGTTCCCCACTCCTGTTCTAGGTCCTCAAGTGAATGGTGGAATGGGATCAACTCAAGGGCATCAAAAGAGTGAGGCCAAGGTTCTGCTCTACATCTTTAGGGATTAATGATGATGGCCCTGATCCTGAACTACATCTAAAAAGACGATCTGCGCATGCACCGGGCAGATGTTGCCTGGCGTAGCTATGGCAACGCCTGATCGTCGATCGGGCGTCCGTAGCAGCAGTGTAGAAATGCTGGAGGGGCGTCCCCCAGCTTTACTACGCTGCAGTTAGAGCAGGTAGGTGGGGGGAGGGAGGGTAATGAGGCTGGGAGCGTATTTACACTTCCTTACGCCGGCTGAAGTTAGGGTAGCCTTTAGCTGGCGTAAGGGAGTGTAAATACAATAGGGCAGTGTCAGGGGGAGTCCCACGATGTAAAGCTGAGCGTTAGTACACTCAGCGCTACATCGTAGGTCTGGATCAGGCCCAATGTCCCAACCAATCTATCCTTGGTACAGAAGGTTGAGATGTTGTGGATCCAAGAGTGTCCTGCATGAGGTCTTCTAGGGCTTTGTAGGACCCTGATCTAATTTAAATGTAGGCTCCTAACGGAATGAAAATACTAAGCTATGTTTTATGCGGTTGTTTTGACAGGTTTAATGTCTGTTGTATCAGTGCCAACAGTTGTTTCATAAAGATTTTTTTTTTATATATAGGCTATGGCGCTGGAAAGGTCAAGATTAGGCTGTGCAAAGGGATAGGCCGCTAGAAGGGGAAGGTTAAGGTTAGGCTGCGAGAGAGGAAGGGTTAGGATTAGGCTGTGGGGAGAGGAAGGTTAGGGTTAGGCTGCTAGAAGGGGTAGTTTAGGGCACAGACTGCAGGGAGGGGAAGGTTAGTGTTAGGCTGCAGGAAATGAAGGGTTAGGGGAAGGTTAAGGTTATTTTGTGGGAAGGGGATAGATAGGCTTAAGATAAAACTGCAGAAAAAGCAGGAAACTGCCAGCAGTCATTATTATCCAGCCACAAGATGGTTTGTCGCAGCATGACTGGAACAAAGCAACAAAGCAGTTGGGAACATAGGAGGCGGAACTTCATAAACATTGCATTGTTCTCGCTATTGATCTGCTCCTATCTAAATGAATCGTCTCTCACACCTTCTTTTCACAGGGTATTGCACATTGTAGGCAGTCAGCTGAAATAAAAACTAACTAAATTGAGTAACTTAAATAAAAAAAAATAAAAAAAGATATGTTAAAAGCCGTGAAGACCAGCATGTGGAAGGCAGGAAAGTATGTGTAACGATAACAGTTACTGCTAAGGAGGAGGTTTGACATAACTTCTTTAGTGGACGCCAGGGGGTAAGATCCTATAAACATTTATAGATCTTTTACTCTCAGAAATTGAAGCACTAAAGATGAAACAATTAAAATTCTCATTTGCAATACAGTTCAATTTTAGTAATTTGATTTTGGTAAAAAAATCTTTTAGGTAGTCTAATCATACCTTTGATACCCCCCCCCCCTTTTTTTTCTTATTAAATGTTAGATTCCAGATTAGACCCTACCCACACACACACGCACACACACACACACACACTTCCCTATTAAAAATCAGAACACACTCTTACCTGTCCTGCAGTTTCTGCTGGACTTTATTTCTGCATTGCAATTGGTGGAGGACTACAATCATCCGCCATTCAGTTTGATGAGATTGCCCTCCACTCTAAATGGTAAATTGCCAGTCACCCACCAATCAGGAAACTGCTTTACTGGCATCTGGAAGGTCTGTAGTGGATTCTTCTGCTTATTCTTTCTGTGTTTAATCCACAGTCATAGCAACCGGGGAGATGGTGGATGGTGGTGCGGCCTGAGGGTCACATGCTGGACTTGGGGGCATAGTGCTTGGTCCACCACTGCTAATAATGTGGTGGACCAGGCACTGTGTCTGTGCAGTATCTGCAGTGTGAGGTCACATCAGCATTCACACAGAAAAAAGTACACCGCTGAGGACGGAGAGAAAAGAAGAAGAGAGAAGGCAGTAAAGCTGAGTGAAGATAATAATAAGAAATGTTGGGAAATGGGGACAGGAAAGAAAGAGAGTTTGGATAAATTTAAAGACAGAAGGGGAGGGGTTGGATAAATACAGAGGAGAGAAAGAGGGCTTGAATAGATAAAGGGACAGAAATCATAGTTGTACACAAACACAGGACAGCTGCACACATACAGGGTTAGACAGGATAGCTGGACACATACAGGGGCATACAGGTTGGATGGACATGTAGAGGGGCATAGAAGAATGGCAGGCACATAAAGAGACATACAGATTGGCTGGACATGTACAGGGGTACACAGGAATGCTGGGCACATACAGGTTGGCAGGAGATGTACACGGCACACAGAGAGGCTAGACGCATACATGTATAAACAGGATAGCTGGATGCATACAGGGGCATAGAGGTTGGCTGGATATGTACATGGGCACACAGGAACGCTGGACGCATACAGGTTGGCAGGACATGTACACGGGCACACAAACAGGCTAGACACATACAGGTATAAACAGGGTAGCTGGACACAGGTGTGGGTCCCCGCTTAGAACGGGACTATTACGAACTGGCTGGGATTTCGATTGCATATGCCTCGGTGCTCAGAAAAGTAAGTAAAAAAAGTCCCCCAATCCTTTCCCAATTCTAACTCTGACCCTCCCTTCCTAGCAGCCTGACCCTAACCCTCCATCTCCCGCAGCCTGACCCTAACTCACCATCTCCCGCAGCCTGACCCTAATTGTCCCATCCCTGCAGCCTGACCCTAACCCTCCATCTCCCGCAGCCTGAAGCATGTTTAAACTGTTCTACTTTATTAGCCTCAACTACCTTGGGTGTGTGTCTTCGCTTAAAACAGCCCTATTTCAATAAGGTCGTTATCTCGAAACTGGCTGGGATTTCGATTGCATATGCCTCGAGAAGGCATAGCAATCAATCCACAAAGCACCGGGCTTTCGGTGCTCCGAAAAGTAAGTAAAAAAAGTCCCCCACTCCTTCACTTAATTCTAACCCTAACCCTAACCCTCTCCTCTCATTACCCTAACCCTAACCCTCCCTTCCCTGCAGCCTTACCCTAACCCTCTCTTCCTGGCAGTCTGACCCTAAACCACCATCTCCCGCAGCCTGACCCTAATTCTCCTTTCCCTGCAGCCTGACCCTAACCCTCCATTTCCCACAGCCTGACTCTAACCCTCCCTCCCCTGCAGCCTGACCCTAACCCTCCCTCCCCTGCAGCCTGGCCCTAATCCTTCTTACCCCGCACCGTGGAGAGGTTACTCACCTTCCCCTCGGTCCGGTGATAGTGATGGCGGAGGGATATCGGCGGCGGCGGTCTTTCCGAATGAAAATGGGAGAAGTATGCCGATCGGCATACTCACCCATTCTGAAAAAAAAAATTATAAACTGGTGAGTATTTCAAATAGGGACATCTTAAAAGGAACTTTCGGATGTCCCTATTTCGGAAATGAGAAGTTCTGACTGGGGACTGCAACCGGCTGGACACACACAGGGGCACTCAGAAAGGCTAGACACATAGGGCCCGATTCAATTGCCAACGATATTTTAAAAAAGATTGCGTCTGAAAAAATACGACGCCTATGCCGGCAATTGAACGGTAAAAATTCGCATATTCAATTATTTTTTTACCGCTGCGCTAAAACAGCAGCCAATGGAAAAAAATTTAACAGAGAAAAAAAACCTTCTCTGAACCTCGCAAATCACCTAATGATTGCTAGCAGGAAGTACCTGGCGCTAATGACAGGTTATTGGCCAGTGTCTGAAATAACGTTCTCACGATACTTCAGACTGGCTAATAACCTGTTATTAGCGCCGGGTACTTCCTGCTAGCAGGAGGTGATTTGCGACGTTCAGAGAAGGTTTTTTTTTTTACCTAGGCACCTGCGCAGGGATCCCTGGCTGGCAGGGCATGCTACCGTGACTCCCTCTGCACGCCCCCGGTGTTCAGGTTCTTAAGCGACTTACGAATGCCATAGGGCGACCTTATCTTTAGGTTCTTAGTTGTGTGTGTAGGGCGGCTAATTAAGAATGTTGTTGCGTAGCCGCGTTCAGATTTGCTCATTTAAATGCCTCCTTACATCCACTCTTCTTATCTTCCTTCTTAATTATTCCCCTTCCTTCTTAAGTCCCTTGCGGCACTAGGTTCATAGCGGTGATTCAAATCAGTCCTGTTCCTAAGTCCAACGTAGATTGCGTATATAAGTTACTGCGCAGTATATCCCTTCCTCAATATACGCACCTAAAAACCCGCAGATTCTTAGGTGTGAATCAGGTCCTTTATTTTAGTTTTTTATTTTTTGCACTTTTTTGTCTGTCTTAGGAAAATCTCTTCTCTTGTATTTGTTTTACTGATTTCCGCATTGACTTTGCTTTATAATTAACCAGGAGAGTGCAGAATTTACTAATGAAGCTTATTTTGACCTCCGCTCAGTGAGCGCGTTGGGCCTTGGTGGGATGTACAATCGTATTACAAGAAATGGACAAGAACAATTTTAAGAGACGTTTCCTTCTACATGGAGAGCGGGCAGATTATGGCCATTTTAGGAAACTCAGGTAAGAACAAAATGGCCAAGTTATCGTCTCGTTGCAGTGAATCTGCTTTTTCAGAGTCCGCGCTCCTCCGCTCTCTCCATGTTCTTGCCTCTGCTCTGTCCTCACTCTCTCCTCCTCTGTGTCCACATTCTCTCCTCCACTCTGTCCACACTCTCTCCTCCACTCTGTCCACACTCTCTCCTCACTTCTGTCCATATTCTCTCCTCCGCTCTCTCCATGTTCTTGCCTCTGCTCTGTCCTCCCTCTCTCCTCCTCTGTGTCCACATTCTCTCCTCCACTCTGTCCACACTCTCTCCTC
>WWET01005500.1:56698-76920 GCA_011038615.1 Limnodynastes dumerilii | reverse complement strand
TTTCATATTTAGCACTATCCTTTTTGTAAGTAGTGAAGTTAATGTTGCACATTTACAAGTGATGTATACCAGAAGGGGTTCCCTTACTTTGTCACATCTTATTTGTCATTGATGTTACTGTATGACAATGATAAATATTGTTGCAGTACCTTGAACCTGTATTAACCATATGATGTCTTGTGTAGCAATTAAACTTTATTTAAAAAAAAAAAGTTTGATCATACATTTGTACATTTTTTTTGTCATACACTTTAATTGTGGTGGAATAATGTAAATAAACTTTAACGGTGTTGAAGTAAATCAACTTTTTTTAATTAACAAATGTTAAAAACATAGAGTAGGTTCATACATTCAATACACTGTTAGTCACAAATTACTAAGTGTAATATATTTTAATGTATTTGCAAGTTTAATTAAAACATCTTATTGTTCCCCAGGGAAACCTTAAACAATTATCACTTTTTTTTCCTTTTTAAATGTAATACACCCATTGTACTTGTACTAGACTGCCGCTAGTTGTTAACTTCTCTCTATATTAAAAATGGAAGCCTAAAACTCTGTCCTGTTGCCTCTATCCAACGCCATCGGCCCCTTTACACGCAGGCTGAAAGCCCTAAAAGCACCCAGCCAGGACTTGGAGTAAGTGTAGCACACTCTTACCTGGCCTGGAGAGCAATTGGTGTTGGGAACCACTTCAATCCCCACTCATTTGAAACCCCTACTATCCATTGGACACGCTCCGGCCATCGGCGGAACCTGTGTGGAGTGGATGCCATCGCAGGTCTCCAGCTTGTTTTGAGTTGGACAGAGGCTGGGAGCACCCCACACATACAATAAGGCTGTGTAGATCAAGTGATAGCGAATAAATTATACAAAAAAAATCAGATCCTGAACTGTGTCAGAAATACCATCTGGTATGAAACTCGCCTCCTGTTACAAGGTTCCCCAATAAGACCAATTATACTCAGCTGCTGTATGCATATTGGGCCTGATCCAGAAATACGCTTTGGAGCGAATTTACGCGTGGCGGAGACGTAAAATCGCGTATTTGTAAGTACTGCACATGCGCACCATGGAAATTACGCTCAATAGCGTAGCGTAATTGTGAACGTATGGGCCATCCACGTATGTGTCATGTAAATACTTACGTGTGGGTGTGCCAATTTTACATGCGTCCAAAATACGTCTGAAATACGTGAAGTAGGGGGGGTTGTATTTAAAGTGTACAGTATGGGCGTGCTTAGCTGCATAAATTCGTCTAGCCCATACGTACGTGTGCGTATGACTGCGGTCACGTTGGAAGTTAAGGTAGGGTTTGGAAAGCGTATCTTGACAAAATACATACGTTCAAGGGGTGTGCCGAGGGGAGTGTAGCGAATTTACGTGCACGAAAATACGCTACGCGAATAAACGTACGGCAAACGTAGTTCTGGATCTACCCCATTGACCTTAAATGATAATCTTCTTATATACCACCAAGGTTTTTTTTTTCTATATTTTGTGACGACAAAATTGTATTGTATTTTGTGACGACACCTAATTGTAAACATTGGAAATAATGTAAATGCATATATTGTGATGTTATGTGAATTAATTTTCATTAATTGTAATTCATTAAATGTAATTCCAATATGTGATGTATCCAATCATTTCTGACTACATCTGATTGCTGGATTACTTTTCCAGAAGTCATACACATGCCTTCTGGATCAGTAGCCTTTTGATTAATTAAATGTTAGCTACATTTATCTAGGGGCAGCTTCAGAGTTAGGAGAAACAGCGAAGAAGGTGCAAATCTGCACCTCATCAAAGCAATGTTGAACAGAGGCAATATTTGTGGGCTATGAACAAACCTATTTTAGTTCCATTTAAAAGGTTATCAATATTTGCACCCCTTGTAGCATGATTTATCAAGGTGCAGATTTACTTTTGTCTTGCTGTTACTTAAAGCTCTGAATTACCGTATTTTTCGGACCATAAGACGCACTTTTCCCCCCCCAAAAAAGTGGTGGAAAAAGTGTGTGCGTCTTATGGTCCGAATACTTACCTTGATGTATGAGCGGGTCCGCCGGGACCCGCTCCGTGGGGGGATGCGGTGCATCCAGGCACTCTTCCCCCCCCCCGCTCCCTGACAGTCAGTAGCATAATGAACGCTGCTGTGAAAGCAATGTAAGGTGCTCTCATCACTCGGATGAGAGTGCCTTACACCGCTTCACAGCGGTGTCAATTACCGTTGTTTCTGCTCTGCCTGTCCTGTGTGACAGGCAGAGCAGTGAAGCAGCTCCTCCCCCTGACGCTGGAGTGACCTGAGGTCACATCAGCGTCAGTGAACCCCACAGAGGAGAAGCAGGAGACAGCAGAACGGGACTACAGTGCAAGTAAGTATTTTTTAAGTATTTTGTACTGTAGCTGGGTGCAGGACATGATGGGTGATGCTGGGTGCTGGACATGATGGGGGCCTATAGGTGCTGGACATGATGGGGGCTGGACATGATGGGTGATGCTGGGTGCTGGACATGATGGGGGATGGTAGGTGCTGGACATGATAGGTGCTGGACATGATGGGGGCTGATGGGTGCAGAACATGATGGGGGATGATGGGTGCAGGACATGATAGGTGCTGGACATTATTTGGTTCAAAATATTTTTTTTCCTGTTTTCCTCCTCTAAAAACTAGGTGCGTCTTATGGTCAGGTGCGTCTTATGGTCCAAAAAATACGGTATTTCAAAATTGAAAGACTTCAAACAAGAAACAAGTTAAATCAACATGAGTTAAGTAGTAGGGCTGGATTTTCCACATACAACTGCTCTCCATACTGTTATTTAATGTAAGCACATGTCCCTTAATTTAAATCAGATACTATTACATTGTTAGAGTGTTGAACAGTCTGGTCATTTCTTAATACACACTGTTTTGTTTTGTTTTTAACTTTTTTATGCTTTAAAATATTTTTATGGTGTGAAACTATTAAATGACATAGTAAATGATGGCACCAAAACTACCTTTTTCATCTTCTATGTTTTATGGTGTTTATCCTAATGTCAAATTCAAACTCTTCATTAAATAAAAGAAGCATTCCCCCAATGATTGCTACTTTGGGTATATGACAATAAAAGCCGCACTCACCATGTACTTTAACCATCATTTAAGATTTATTCCCCAATCTCTCAGTGCTCTCCCACCCACAAAAAACTTAAGAAGTAAGAAAACAAGGTACGCACTCAATTATTCCTCTTGTCTAGACCCATTGGGGTAGATCCAGAACTACGTTTGCCGTACGTTTATTCGCGTAGCGTATTTTCGTGCGCGTAAATTCGTTACACTCCCCTCAGCACACCCCTTGAACGTACGTATTTTGTCAAGATGCGCTTTCCAAACCCTACCTTAACTTTTTCCAACGTAACCGCAGTGATCTGCTCACGTACATATGGGCTAGACGAAGTTACGCAGCTAAGCACGCCCATACTGTACACTTTAAATACCACCCCCCGCCTACTTCACGTATTTTAGACGTATTTTGGACATACGTAAAATTGGCACGCCCACACGTAAGTATTTACGTGACACATACGTGAATGGCCCATACGTTCACAATTACGCTATGTTACGGTGCGTATTTTCTATGGTGTGCATGCGCATACCAAAGGGCTATTTTACGTGTCTGCCACGCGTAAATCTGCTCCGAAGCGTTGTTCTGGATCAGGCCCATTATCATTTTGGCATCTTTTGTTAAAAATTGTGATTTTATTCATTATATTTTTTAAAAATATTTCTTTGGTCTACTGTCCCCCCATAAATTTTAATGCCAGTGAAATATAAAAATAAAAGTCTTGAGAAAGACTGATGTACAGTCGAAATGCGTTGGCCTTGTGCTTGGAGAAAATTTATATACTGTATTTTATATAATTTTACCGATGGATAAAAGACAGAAGGTCTAATTTGCATTAGAGTTCGTCTTCATCCATTTGTTTTATATGCCTGTATATCACATACCCTTGTGAGTATAATTTTACTGGAGTTGCCTAAATAAAAATGATATTGCACTATTAGGTGCTTTTCTTATTTGTCTCCCACGATATAGCTCGGATTCTTTGTGGAAAATAAACCTCAGTGAGAGTGAGGCGCAGAGAGACCTGTCAATCAAGGGACCACACAAGAGAGCGTCTAATGCACGTGCTGGGGGAATCTCCAACAGCTACACAGGGACGGACGCCTGCATTACAGCACAGACGGAGTATCGATCAGCTCTGGAAACAGCCTGTGGCGAGACTAGTCTGTACAACACTTTGGAAACATCGAACAGTGAGTCTTTAAAAACTTTAGTGTTTTGGACAATGTATCAGTGAGAACGATTCACTACAATATTAGAGACTATTCCGTGGGGAGCGTCCATATCATTAGCGCACCACCTCTGAGGCTTCAAAGGCATGGCTTGGCACTTACTTGAGGCATTTACCACTTTTCTACACTGGTTAAAAGTGGCCAGTATAGGGCACCCCGGAGTGGCACATTACTTGGATGACTTTTTGGGGGTCGGCCCGGCCTTCTTAACAAAAGCTCTAACATGCCCTTTGCAATACGCGTTCTTTTCCAGTCCCTGGGGTCTCAGTAGTAGTGGAGTAGATTAAGGGGCCAATGCCCTGCCTCTCCTATTTAGGAATTAAGATAAATACGACAGCTGAGATGTGTAGGCTACCCACAGATAAGAAGAAATTGCGCTCGTCCATTAACTCTGTTCTTCAACTCCCCCTCTATGACTTATGCAGTCCCTAATGGGCTCTCTTCATATTGTCTACAGAACCATTCCCACTGGAAAGGTTTTCTACCGCAGAATGGAATAGACCACAACGAGCCTTATTAGTCCATGTGCCACCATTAAGGACATGAACTGCGCCTTCAAATGGATGGCGCTGGAGGAAAGGGTTTTGGCGCTTATCTTAACAGCGATTGTTGTGCTGTGGAGTGGCCTGACACGGAACTTGTTGATCTTAGAATTCTTCTCTATTGTGGTTGCCACTGAACTTTGGGGTGAGCACTTTAAAGACCGGACAATAATATTCATATGCGACAACCTGCGCATCATTCAAACAATTAAAAGGCAAAGCGCACGTTCCCCCCAGTAGCAGGGCCAGATTAAGGGCCACATGGGACTGGGGCTGACCAGCCATGTGTCATAGTGACCAGTATAGCACAATGAGCATATGCTTACTAATATAACATAGCTCCCCGAAGGCTCATGAGGCACATTTTCTCTCCACAATAACTGGTGGTAGAAGCTGCACTGTCTTCAATTTAATATCCACTCCAAGGTGCAACATCTCCCAGACGCAACAATGTGTTGGTGGACGCTCTCTCGCACTTTGACTGGCCCCAATTTTACCAGCTGGCCCCTGATGCCGCCCTAACCCACTCCCCTTGTCCCAATTGTATTTGGGTAGAAATGGCACAGGAATAGAAAATTTGACCCTTCAGTTTCTGAACCCAGTCACATTGATGCGTTATAAAGCTGCATGGGCTGGATGGGGTTCCATTAAAACGGCTAACTTGTCATACATAGGGAGTGAGAACTCCTGCCTTTATAGTTGGTTTGTAGGCCTAAACTAAGTTCAAGGCATACATGGCCAAGGTTTTGGCAGACCTGGCCTTTTTCCAAAAAATGCCGGACCGCCAAAGATTTCTTGATATGGCAAGCAGGGGCGGATTGGGAAATGAAAACGGCCCTGGAAAAAAATCTTAAAGTGGCCTCAGGGACGGGGCCAAATCAACTGTAGGTGGGGTCAACACAAAGTGGGCGGGATTACCAATTATTGATACCCGCAAAAAAATATAGTGAAGTATCGACTCACCGTTTTGCAGTCATCTGTCTTGGGATTACTTGTTAGTAGTTCTTGACGTGTTGAAAGCTGTTCGGGAAATGTTGATTGAAAATCTTCTCCTCTTGATTGAAGATGCTGCTCCTCTTGATATTAGATGCTGTTCGGCCTCTACTGGCTCTTGACATGACATCCTCCTGCTTCCTCTTCTGGGGTGCCACTGCTAATGTCCATTCGGTCACTAGAGGTCCCCCCTTTTATAATGTATTAGACATCATAGAAACTAGAGGCTGCATCTCTCGCTCCTTCGCCGCCGAATGCCAAAAATCCACGAGATCCGACGCAGGATTTGGAAGTTTGGCCTTGGTGACTTCCGAGGCGCGCACGGAGATCTGATCTCCGACAGAAGTCTCTTTGTGATTGCTGTCTGCCCCTTTATAATTTATGCAGCCTCCATATGTCTGCCCCTTTATAATTTATGCAGCCTCCATATGTCTGCCCCTTTATAATTTATGCAGCCTCCATATGTCTGCCCCTTTATAATTTATGCAGCCTCCATATGTCTGCCCCTTTATAATTTATGCAGCCTCCATATGTCTGCCCCTTTATAATTTATGCAGCCTCCATATGTCTGCCCCTTTATAATTTATGCAGCCTCCATATGTCTGCCCCTTTATAATTTATGCAGCCTCCATATGTCTGCCCCTTTATAATTTATGCAGCCTCCATATGTCTGCCCCTTTATAATTTATGCAGCCTCCATATGTCTGCCCCTTTATAATTTATGCAGCCTCCATATGTCTGCCCCTTTATAATTTATGCAGCCTCCATATGTCTGCCCCTTTATAATTTATGCAGCCTCCATATGTCTGCCCCTTTATAATTTATGCAGCCTCCATATGTCTGCCCCTTTATAATTTATGCAGCCTCCATATGTCTGCCCCTTTATAATTTATGCAGCCTCCATATGTCTGCCCCTTTATAATTTATGCAGCCTCCATATGTCTGCCCCTTTATAATTTATGCAGCCTCCATATGTCTGCCCCTTTATAATTTATGCAGCCTCCATATGTCTGCCCCTTTATAATTTATGCAGCCTCCATATGTCTGCCCCTTTATAATTTATGCAGCCTCCATATGTCTGCCCCTTTATAATTTATGCAGCCTCCATATGTCTGCCCCTTTATAATTTATGCAGCCTCCATATGTCTGCCCCTTTATAATTTATGCAGCCTCCATATGTCTGCCCCTTTATAATTTATGCAGCCTCCATATGTCTGCCCCTTTATAATTTATGCAGCCTCCATATGTCTGCCCCTTTATAATTTATGCAGCCTCCATATGTCTGCCCCTTTATAATTTATGCAGCCTCCATATGTCTGCCCCTTTATAATTTATGCAGCCTCCATATGTCTGCCCCTTTATAATTTATGCAGCCTCCATATGTCTGCCCCTTTATAATTTATGCAGCCTCCATATGTTTGCCCCTTTATTATTTGTCCAGCTTCCACATGTTTGATGAAGCCTAGTGCCAGCTAACCCCGCAGGCTTATAATGATACTGACTGCCCTATAAATAAAAGTTAATTAACCCTTGAGCTACTCAAGATGCTGACTGCACTTGGCATGCCAGGGCCCTTGTTATGGCTGTTGGTCTCCCTGGTCCTTTCACTGTCTGTATCCCTCCACAACCCATGCAGATAGGACAAGCAAAGCATATAGTAGTTAGTAGGGGCCCCCAGGCCACTCACCAGTCCAGAGCAGGGCAGTGGCAGCAGGGGAGACACGCTGGATGCTGGCTGGGGACACTCAGAAACTCCGCAGTGGTGATTTCCTGTGTGCAGAGTTTTCTCTCTCAGGTTGTCACAGCGCCACCTGCTGGACAACTGGCTCATTGCAGCTCAAATAAAAAAAACCTCTTCTTTGCTTATCGGGACAAAAAGGACAACGGGCGGGACAGCGTGACAGTGCACGGAAATCGGGACTGTCCCGTGGAAATCGAGACAGTTGGAAGGTATGTGTAAACCGCTGCAGCCGGCACTTAGTCAGACTAAGTCTCAGCTGCAGTGGTTTATATGAGGGCTGGCTTGTATCCTAGCAACCAACCCTCATGTAAAAGCACTGCAGCCGGGACTATAGCCAACCGCACATGGCCAGTGACAGACCATGCGGCCCTGGACCACTAATGGCAGTGCGGCCCGGGGGGCATAGCCTGACCGCAGCCCCTTGGAGACCGGCCACCAATGTGCTTCGGCCTACTGGGAAATTTCCCGGTAAGGCCTATGACCAATCCACCGCTGATGGCAAGCCTTACATAGCTGGGCTAGATTGTGCCTACACCCGCAGATACCAGATGCCCCAAAAGAGCTGCAGTTTGTGGGTCACATTATCCAAACATCCCAACACCACCATCTGTCCGGTTTCTTTAGCCCTCACTTCAATAAGGAAAACTGAGTGTCCAGAATTGCTAGCTCACGCTGAGCCTTTAACCCAATTTCAATTTTGAGCTATATTTCAGAGAGGCTAAACCAGGATTGGGTTCAAGGCTGGCTATTTTGTAATGCATTACTTCAGGATCGGGATATCCACTTCCGCTGCCGTGGAGGGAGCATCGGTTCTGGCAATCCAGAAGTTGTGTCATTGGCGTTCCTCAGCAAATAAGTGCTATATCAGGCAACACCTGAGCAAACCTCCTGATGTCAGTGATATTGCTAGTTAACTTGTTCCTTTGTTTTTCCTTACCCGCTGCGGCCCTGGTCCAGATTAGTTGGTACTGCTTGTTGCTATTGCTGGAGTGTGAAGGGTTTTTTCCTCCCGGCATGAGGTACCATTTAATTCCCCTTCTAGATAAGATCCCTGCTGATTTAGGCACCTTCACCCAGGGTCTTCAGGTTCCCTCTCCTTCCCCTTTATTCAGGTTTAATTGTTTGTTGTAACAGGCAACTCTCCATAGGTTTAGTTGGATTGATCTAAGAGTGTCTTTAATTCTTTCTTACTTAGCTTAGCTTTGTCTACTGGTAACTGTAAGGTGTTGGTTTTTGATCACTCCTTAGCTTTCTGGGCTGCTGGCCCATCCCCATCCCCCTGGCTCCAGCGGGTAAAGTGTGGTAGGGTAGCCCTAGCCTCAGAGGTGGATGGAAAAAAGTTTTTTCTTCGATAACTAATAACAAAAGCTGCACTAACATTTTGAATAAAGCTAAAGACTCATTGAGGGTCCTGTTGGGGATTTGAGTAAAATACTCTTGCTGACAATATATATATAAAGTGTGATACCACTCTGGAGAGAATTAACGGGACTGATTTGGATTGTAGACTATTTCTTTATAAGGAATCTAAATATAATAGTTGCAAATATCGAGTACTTTAAGGAGCAATGTATATGTATTTGCATGTTTTTTTTCAGGTAGTCATTTATATCTGCACACTTTTACAAAACCTTTCATCCCAGAAAGTATTTGTATGTTATTTAGGGCATTCATATTTTAGTCATTTGATGTGTCTGAACTATATGGAAGTTAGAGTGTCCTGAGGACGGTAGTATTTAATCCAGCGCCTATACCTGTGTATCTTAGAATTTCTTTTATCAGTAGAAGAATTCTTATAGTGTATCTAGTATTGAAGTGTGGTATTTGGATTCCACACATTTACATAGGTGGGCAGCAAGGGATTTTTTTCAGCGCGGGTGAAAACGGAAAAATCTTTGTCTTTTGAAGTGTCTTGTGTTAAATCCAAAATTCCAGATTTACCTGCAGCAAAATGTTTTCACATAGAGAGAATCGGAATACACTAATATCAGATATATTCGAAATAATATCATTGTTACAGAACATAATAATGAAAATTTGGGGTCAATTATGAGAAAAATGTTTTTAGAGAGTTTTAATAAAAGAAAGTAATATATACTGGGAAATAATATTAATGGAGAAATACACTACCCATAATATAATACCACAAGGTTTAATTGTATCAAAAGATCCACCCTATGGAATGGAAGATAGAGAGATTATTAGGGAATAGAAGAAAACTCTAGAAGAATGCTCTTTAGCCTTAATGAGATTGGTTATAAAAGATAGAAAAAATACACTAAAGAAAATAGAGGGACAAGTAGAACAAGTTAAAAATGAATTAGAACCTTTTAAAAGTTCAAGTGAATACCCAACAATGGAGAATATTCTTAAAGGGCATATTGATAGGCATGAAAAGGAAAATATTAAACAAAAATAAAAGAAGTTTTGGAGGGATAAAACAAAAAAAGTGGAATTTAACTCACAACAGGGAGACCAAAAAAATGGAGGAATGTCTAATACAGAAATTAGAAACCATAGGAAAGAAAATGATCAACATCAAAATATTACTTGGCAAATGTCAACAATGGGAAAGGAATATGTAGCACCTATGAACCCTAAAACATCTAGCCAGAATACACCTCAACAAAGGGGTAGGGATGATAAAATCAACAAGAACAAAAATTGGGAAATAAGAATGGACATGTAAAACAGAATCAACACAACAATAGAGATTATTATGTAGAAGGAGGAAGAGAAGAAAGTTATCCTAAGGAGAAAAAATGGGAAGAAAGATCTAAGAATAATAATTATTGGAAGGATCACAATTCATTAGATGAAGGAAGAAAAAGATATGAGTAGAGAAAAAGATACTATGAAGAGAATGATAGAGAACAAATGGATAGAAGAAAGGAATATAATCAGAGTCAAAGAGATCAATTCTATGAGGACCAATATGAAGAAAGAAGAAAGTACCCTAAACATCAAAATCACAGAGAAAAAGAGGGGTATTATGAAGAACAAAGAAGAAGACAAATGAATGACAGGAGAGAAAAGCACCATCATCATAAAGAACGGTACTATGAAGAAAGAGGGAGGTCTAAAGAAAGGAGGGATTATTAAGAAGATCAAAGGAAAGAATATAGAAATAATAGAAGAGAGAGCAGGTGGATTTTCACAGGAGTCCATCAAGAACCAGAAGAAGATAGTGAAAAGAAAATTAAATACTCTAAGGGAAGAGGAAAAAGAGGTAAAGGACCCCGATCAAAACTTAAGAAAAAATTGAGAACTAAAGAACATCACATAAAGAATAGAATCAATCACAATCAGTTGGATAATACAGGGCCTGATTCAGAATTAAGAAGGTGCTTAAAATAAGAGAGGAAAGTTACTCCTGGGCTAAACCATGTTGATTGCAGGGGAGTCATATTTCATCTGTTGCAAACAGTATTAGAGTTGAGATGTGATGTTTCCTATCCCAAGTCTAAATAACTGTGTGATAGTAAAGCTGGTCAGTGTCTGTGTGCAGTAAGCAATTCAAAGATATATCCCTGCATGCAAAAAATACAATTAACTTGACTCTCCCTGCAATCAGCATGGTTTAGCCCAGGAGTAACTTTCCTCTCTTATTTTAAGCACCTTCTTAATTCTGAATCAGGCCCACAGTCATTTATAATTTAAGCTCCCATTCATTAACCAAGGAAGAAGAAAGAGTCCCCCAAAAAGGATTGAAATATGCTCCTACAAATGAATTAGATAAATTTGAAGTATTTGTAGACTTCCAAAAATGTATTCGAAAACTTACGCTGAAAAGATTTTTCGCTACAAGAGAGGTGAATAAAGAACAAGAAACAGAAGAGGAGAATGAACTTGAAAACTTGGAACAAGAAGGTAGGAATAATAAACTGAAGAATAAGCCTTTGAAAAAGAAATCTACTTTCAACCCCACTTTCAGCAGGGGATGTTTCTTGGAGACCTTCAATAAGGTGATATGTAAAGAATTGGAACAAATAAAGAAGACTCATCATCCAGGGAATTTAACCATTAAAGAAAGAATGGCTCTTAAGAAACTGCAACAAAATATCAAACCCGCTGATAAAGGTAGTGTGGGATCTTGAGGATTATAAAACAGAAACCTTACGTTTATTGAATGAACCCAATACATATACAAAATTAAAAGGAGACCCCACAAATAAAATTATTCAGAATTACATGAAACTATTAGATAAACATGCAGAAGAAGGAAATATTTCCCCTGAAGAATCAAAATTTTTAAAAGTAGAAAATCCAACTGTGCCAGTTTTGTATATATTGCTCACCCTCCAGGAAGACCCATCGTCGCCGGAATAAATTCAGTGACAGCTAATATGTCACAGTTAATAGATGGGATATTACAACCATATGTACAAGAAACAAAGGCCTGTTTGAAGGACACAATGGATGTGTTAAACAAGCTAGATAATATCTCTTGGCATGATGACTATGTCCTAGTAACAGAGGACGTAACTTCCCTATACACTATATATAATTCAACATAATGACGGTGTAGAAGTGATCAAATATTTCATGCAAGATGAAGAAGAAAAAAAGAAAATTTTTATGGAAGAAATGATTCTTTTTATTTTGAAAAATAATTATTTTTAACTACGCATTTTACATTCAAGAGACGGGCACTGCGATGGGCACCAAGTTCACTCCGGGGTATGCAAATTTATTTATGGCCCACTGGGGCCATATCAGAGTATATCAGTGTGCCAAGGATACGTTGGTGGGATGGTGGATAAAATAAGATTGTAGATGGGTAGTTAAAAATATATATATTTTTATTAGAAAAAAACACAAAGAAAAATTGGGGGAGGGGGGATCTTTGGTATAAAAATCACCAATATAGTCCTCAAAGTTCATGTAGGACAAAGTTTTTAACCAACGCATCCCTTGGCGCACTGATATACTCTTTTCTCTATTAGTATCTAAAGGGAAGCAAAACTCCCTTTCCTCATACCAGTTGGCGACAGGAGCGAGTAACCAAACCCCCCCCTCTCTCCCCCCACACTTTTTCCCAAATCATCAGCGCAGGATCACCCCCTCTTTGTACATCATATAGGGTGGTACCTACTCTACCCCCTTCTAGTTTTGCTAACATCCTAGCTGTGATTTTTTGGAAATGTCAAGTTCAGATATCAGACAAAAGAAGTTTGATGATTTGTTCACATCAGACATGACAAACAATCAGGAACTAAACGAAGAAAATATGTGTGCGAAATTTCTGAAGTATGAGAAGCTACTGAATCTAGAACAAAAAAATTGGTGGGACACTAAATTTTTGCAAAAATACTTGGACCTGAAAGTAACCCCAAAAGGTCTAAGGATAAACAAACAACCCACCTACCTCTCTAAAGATCCCAATTTCATTACCCACTGGAACAAGACCTTGGAAGACTGTTCTCTAAAGCTAATACACCTGATCATTAAGGACAAGAGAAAAGCAGAGAACTCCTGAACAAAGAGATTGCTAACCTCAAAGAACAATTTACACACTTAAAGGACTCAGAGGATTTCATTACCCTACACAAATACACAGAAAGTAATTTAGTCAAAATAGAAAACCGGATAATCATAGCAAAAAAATCTAACTATCAAAAATATCTAAAAGAAAGGGACAACCCATTACCCTCAAACCAGAATCATATTTCAGGCAATAATCCCATAAAACCAAATCCCAACATAACCAGACAGCCCCCCTCCCTTCTGTCAATCAAAACACGCCCTCCCCCATACCTCCAAAATAATAGGGGATACCCTAACCCGTACCACAAAACACGGAAAAAACAGAAAAATCCCAGAAACTCCAACCCCTCTCAGTATAGAAACAATAAACAATACGCGAATAAAGCACATTCCCTCTATCAAAAAGGAGCCTCAGCCGCATCAACTGATTTCAACAGCCAAAAAGCCTCCCTTCTAGCCAATCTAAACGGTGCTTCCCAAGAACAGAGACAAAAATGCCCTACCATCTTATCAAATTCGCAAGAAGATCCAGAGGCCCTTATGGACTATTTTTTAGAGGTGGAGAGGAGACTCGCGTCTCCAAACCACAACCCACCAGCCTCACAAACAAACACCCCTCAACAATCACTAAAAAGGAAAGCAAGGGCAGACGAAAACGAGGAAAACGAGGAGGCAATAAGAATGGGGGCAAGAATGAAAATCAGGAAATAAAACCGGAAGGGATTTTTAACTTAAGCTTCCTCACCCTCATGAACGCCCACATATCTCTCCTCAACAAGGGCCTGAAATTTGCACCCAGCAGCAACTTTGATAAATTGCCACGTGCATGGACATTCACAAATTTTCTAGAAACTTAACCCTAAAAAAATTATTTACCAACCAGGAACAAATCACTACAGGCACCCCCACGCCCAATACAGGGGATACAAACCCCCCTAGTCCCATATTCCTACACACAGACCTCAAACCCAAATCAGCCTTTTTTCCAGCCCGCCTAAAAGGCCCATACATAGAAACCTTTGTAAAAATGGTAGAGGAAGACATCAACAAGCTTCCCACATATAAAACAACAAACCCCAAAAACAATCTAAATATAGGGGAAAAAAGAGCCCTCTATGACTTACGAAAGAGAGATGATATAATCATAAAACCAGCTGACAAGGGGGGCAGCCTTGTCATCCTGAATAAAACAGACTATATTCAGGAAGCACATAGGTTGCTGGCAGACACCCAGACCTACTTACCCCTGGACTCCAATCCGTGGGAAACATACCGCAGAGAGCTACACTTTTTCCTAAAACAGGCCTTTGATGAACATCTGCTCACAAAAAAGGAATTCGACTATATCAATGTCAAATACCCCATCCTGCCCATTTTCTATCACCTACCAAAGATCCACAAAACCCTCAATAACCCCCCCGGCCGCCCCATTGTCTCAGGAGTAAATTTCCTCACCGCTAACCTTTCAGAATATATAGATAAATATCTTCAACCCATAGTCACCAAACAAAAAAGTTTCTTTAAAGACACTGCCCATGTTTTAAAAATTCTTCAAGAAACCACATGGGAAGAGGGGTACACGTTGGTGACATGTGACATCACGTCACTATACACGGTCATTGAAGGGCAGCGATGCGGTCCGCAGCATACTAACATCTGATTCCACCAGAGGCGGAACTAGCGACTTGTGGGCCCAGGTGCAAAAAATATGCTTTGTTCCTGATGATATCCCAAGTAACCCGGTGGGGAGCTTTGGCGGTGTGGTGGTGACGGCTGTGGGCCCCTGTATCAGCATGGGCCCAGGTGCTGTTGCACCTGTTGCATCAATGGTAGTTCCGCCCCTGGATTCCACTCTCCATTCAAAACAGATACAATTCCTCATGGACTCTATCCACTTCGTCTTACAACATAGCTATTTTTGGTTTGGGAATGTCCACTACAAACAAGTACAGGGAACTTCGATGGGCGCGAAATTCGCCGGGGTACGCAAATATCTTTGTAGCCCATTGGGAAAACAATTACATATGGAACAACAACCCCTATAGCAGAGATATCATAACCTGGAACAGATACATTGATGATGTGATATGCATCTGGAAAGGGACCCCTGATAGCCTAAACAAATTCTTGGAGCACATCAACAACAATAATTACAATCTGATTTTCACCGCCAATACCAGCAAAGAAAGAATTGAATTCTTGGACCTGGAAATATACATCGAAAACAACAAGATCCAGACCAAAACTTTCATAAAGAAGGTGGACTGTAATAACTACATCCCGGCCCACAGCAACCACCACCCACGCTGGCTGAAGAATATACCCCAAAGCCAGTTCATGCGCATGAGAAGAAATTGCTCCAAAATTGAATGCTTCCAGGAGCAAGCTCACATACTAAAGGAAAAATTCATAGGACGCAAATATGATACTAAAAATGTGGAGAGACAGCTCCAGTGCATAAACGATTTGGAGGACAATTTCTGGCTCAAAAACAAAAATCAAATGCACAAAAACAATCCAACGAAACCTGAAGAGGTGAGACTTGTCACCAAGTATAGTAGCCAGGCCAAAGACCTCAAGAGAATTGTCACCAGACATTGGCCCATCCTTTTACAAGATGACAAAGAAACTGAAAATCACATTCAGAAAAGCTGACAATCTGAAAAACATCCTCGCCCCGAGCGCACTTAAATCAAGACCTGAAAAATCAAGTACCTGGCTCAATGAAAATCAAAAAGGTTTTTTACTATTGCCTGAATTGCATTGGGTGTAAAACTACATCCCAGAGGTCCACAAGAAGTATAACTAGCTTTAAGTCAAATACCAACAGACAGGAACATCAGATAAAAGAAAAAATTACCTGTTCCACGGAAGGGGTAATTTATTTACTCCAATGCCCTTGTGGCCTGCAATATGTAGGAAGGACCACAAGGGCTTTGAAACTGAGAATAGCGGAACACATCCGCAATATTAGAAATAATGTAACCACACACAGTGTTCTAGTACACTTCTCCACAACTCACAATTGCAATCCTGCTCGCCTATCCTTTATAGGGATCAAAAGTATTAAAAAACCATGGAGAGGAGGGGATCCAGTGTCATTAATAGCAAAAGAAGAGACAAAATGGATATATAAACTAGGGACTTTGTCCCCCAGTGGTCTGAACATTGATTTTCATTTGGCCACTTTCTTGTTCAAATGAAATTCCCCCCCTTTCTCCAAAACAACACTGGAGAGGACCTACAAAGGGATCTCCATATCCCATCTGTAAGAACATACACCTTATGTATACAGGACCACATACAGATATTGCCCTACAAGATTTGCTAAACAGAAAATACTACTTGTCCTACACTTGGACATATGGAAAACAGGCACTAGGACCCAGTGTCTTCATCATCATCCCCAACTACCGACAGCGCATCTGCAGAGAAAGTGAACAGTTAAATTCCCGCCAGCGGTGCGCTGCACATCCCTATACACCCAGGCATCCAGACCACAGCAGACTGCTCCAAAACATCTCCCTGACGAAGCCTTGAATGGTGAAACGCGTAGGAGAGCAGAATAACCACTTTACTGAAGCACAGCAACAGCGGTTAGACGCCAGCACAGCTTGCACAGATCAACACAGCACGGGTGAGCTCCCTGTAGCTGACTACAAAAAAAAAACCCTTACCGGTAAGGTCCTTTTTATTTTTCCACCAAGGAGAGTCTGCAGGTTTGTCACTCACCCAGGTTAACATTGGCACTTGTTACATATATGTGAAACACGGCAACATTGTAACAGCATTGACCTTTCACATTACCAGTGGAAACAAAGTTTTACGGTGCATGTCTGTAGCGCAGTGTATTTCACGGCATACCAGAACAATTACCACTGTATCTAACTATCTATTTGCTGAACATCTGGCTTATTATGAACTAACTTTGCTAAGCCTGCATTGTTGGAATCTGGACCTTTTGTGGAAAGTTTTCCTTAAGAACTTTGTCCTACATGAACTTTGAGGACTATATTGGTGATTTTTATACCAAAGATCCCCCCTCCCCCAATTTTTCTTTGTGTTTTTTTCTAATAAAAATATATACATTTTTAACTACCCATCTACAATCTTATTTTATCCACCATCCCACCAACGCATCCTTGGCGCACTGATATACTCTTTTCTCTATAATATTTTATTAATAATCACTATTTTCCATCACATTATCAGATTTTACTAATTAACAAACTTATATATCATTATTTTTATCACATTATTAATTTGATCTCACTAATATATAAATAATTTATTAATAATTTATTCACAATAAATAAATTCAAATAGCACTTTAAAAATTTTGATGTTATATGTATTTATAAACACTTGTTATAAATTATATAAATTATATGTCAGTTTATTTGAGAATTTATAACACATAAATAGCACTTTAAAATAGCTTTTTATAAAATTACTAATTGAAATACAATTGGTTGGGACCCGATTATCGATGTATAAATTTTAAAGAATTGTGTAATGAATTGCTTCATAATATTATTATGTATAATCTTTGGACTGTTATATTTTAATTTATGATGTTGTAAATGTTTAGGTTTTATTTATGATGCTGATATTGTTAGGTTTTAACCGATGTACCTGGCACTTTTGAGGTAAAATAATTTGATTGGCTGAAATGCATAATAATACATACCTTGAATACTGATTCCATAATAGCCTTAAGAAAGAGCCATGATTGGTTCAAAACACGTTAGTACCTAACCGTATTTCCCCACTTACATCCCCGTTCACTATAACAACTACGTCGGGAGGCAACCCTGGAACCGGACCAGAGTGCTGCTAACTGAGCGCTTAGCGGGGAGAGGTGACGGGAGCAGCGGCGTGGGGAAAAGTATTATATATTCTATATGCTTGAATTATTGGATACCACGTGTGTGCATTTTATATAGATTTTAATAAAATTGTGTTGAAGATAGAAACATAGAAACATAGAAAGTGACGGCAGATAAGAGCCACATGGCCCATCTAGTCTGCCCATTTGTTTATTGAAAACTATACTGACCCTAGACCCTATTTACCCTCAATTGGGGTTACAATTTAGGATACCCTTATATTTATCCCAAGCATGTTTAAATTGTTCTACTGTATTGGCCTCAACCACCTCAGATGGGAGAATATTCCATTTATCTATCACCCTTTCAGTGAAGTAATTTTTCCGCACATTTCCTTTGAATCTACCACCCTCCAGTTTGTATCCATGCCCTCGTGTTCTATTACACCTTTTCTTTTGAAAAATGGTACCCTCCTCTAGCTGGTCACAACCCTTGATGTATTTGAAAGCTGCTATCATGTCCCCCCTCTCCCTTCTCTGCTCCAAGCTATACATGTTTAGTTCCTCTAGCCTTTCTTGGTATGATTTTTTACAAAGGCCATGGACCATTTTAGTTGCTCTTCTTTGCACAGTCTCTAATGTATTTATGTCTTTCTGGAGATATGGCCTCCAGAACTGAACGCAGTATTCTAGGTGAGGGCGTACCAATGATTTATAAAGGGGCATCACTACTTCTCTCTTTCTGCTACTAACTAAAGATAATACACTATGATTGCTTCTGTTTAATTTTAAAATTGTAAGCGCAATATATGTGGATACACTAACATTCTGAAGTGGGATAATGTACTATGTTTATTTCTCATTGCATGTTTAACACTGCGGAGATACAGAAAAGAGCCTTTGGACTTTAACCCTTGGAGAGGTTAATGGAAAAAAGTTTTTTCTTGGATAACTACCAACAACAGCTGATCTAGCATTTTGAATAAAGCTAAAGACTCATTGAGGGTCCTGTCGTAATCGTGAGTAAAATACTCTTGCTGACAATATATATAAAGTGTGATACCACTCTGGAGAGAATTAACGGGACTGATTTGGATTGTAGACTATTTCTTTATAAGGAATCTAAATATACTAGTAGAAAATATCGAGTACTTTAAGGAGCAATGTATATGTATTTGCATGTTTTTTTCAGGTAGCCATTTATATCTGCACACTTTTACAAAACCTTTCATCCCAGAAAGTATGTTGTATGTTATTTGGGGCATTCATATCTTAGCCATTTGATGTGTCTGAACTATATGGAAGTTAGAGTGTCCTGAGGATGGTAGTATTTAATCCAGCGCCTATACCTGTGTATCTTAGAATTTCTTTTATCAGTAGAAGAATTCTTATAGTGTATCTAGTATTGAAGTATGGTATTTGGATTCCACACATTTACATAGGTGGACAGCAAGGGAATGTTTTCAGCGCGGGTGAAAACGGAAAAATCTTTGTCTTTTCAAGCCTCAGCCATTTGTCTAGGTTGTAGTTCGGGCGGATGCCACCATTGCCTCAGAGAGTTCCCAGGAAACGTACTGGGTGGACTATGGTGAGGAATGCATGCAGGAAGGTTCCAGTTGTGCAAGGACACATTGCACAGTCTCTGACCTTGCATAACTCCTATGCAGCACTTGGAGGCCTGGAGTGCACTTCAACAGGTAATGTAGTGCATGAGGTGTTGAGGGAACCTGATGGTGAGAAAAGGGAATCCCTGAGAAGGACTGCACTTCTTGTGGGGGATTCTATTGTTCGGGGTATCCAGCTGGGAAGAGGACCTGAAAATAGGAATCAGGTGAAGTGCTTGCATGGAGCAACAGTTCCACATGATAAAAAGCGCGTTTTAAATATTGTAAAGGCAGTGAGCAAGGAAAGAGAGATTGATGTCATTATCCATCTTGGGACAAATGATTTAGCCAATGCTGGAGTTGTGGCTGTCAGAGATGAATTTAGAAAGTTGGGAACTGCTCTTAAACAGGTGGCAAATACTGTTACTTTTTCTGAAGTGCTGCCAGTAATCTGCGGCTTAGGAAGTGGTGTCATGAGGAAGGATTTGGGTTCATAGGCCATAGCTATTCCACCTGGCAAAATAGGAACTTGTATAGAAAAGATGGCTTACACCCATCTTCTGTGGGGACAGATATTCTAAGTGAGCAGTTTGAAGGCTTTATTAGAAACCATTTAAACTAGGAGAGGGGGGCAGTGATACAAATAATAAAAATAGCTGCTCCCCTAACCAAAAAGTGTTGTGTG
>WWET01005500.1:14473-35374 GCA_011038615.1 Limnodynastes dumerilii | reverse complement strand
GGGTGGTGGAGAAGAGGGGGGGGGGGTGAATTTGGGCGTAACATATGTAATGAAAGGAGAGTGTGTGTAGGGATAAGATATGTTTTAGAGTGGTCTCATTAAAGTGCATGTGGATAGACAGACAGACAGACAGACAGACAGACAGACAGACAGACAGACAGACAGATAGATAGATAGATAGATAGATAGATAGATAGATAGATAGATAGATAGATAGATTCTACACTTTTACCCTAAGACTCCCTGGACTGGATTCAGATATGTATGTAATAACTACACAAACATACGCATGTATGTTGCAAGGAAACACCCATGACACTACTCTTGCATTGATAGATTTTTAGTGACTTACGCCTCCATATGGCAACCTTAACTCTATGGATGTATTTACGTGCCTAAGTTGCTTAGGTACGTGGGTACATTACTAACCGCACCCTCAAAAGGCCATTTAAATGCCCCCCCCCCCATTTTCAAGTAACTTTGCACGTATGGAAGACCATATGTATGGTATGTATGGTGACCATATGTAATCTGTGCCTAATCCGATCGTAAAAAATACGCATGGAAAAAGTACCAAATCATATTATTATTATTATTATTATCGTTTATTTATAAGGCGCTACAAGGTGTCCGCAGCACTGTACAAAATACAACAAAATACAGTACAGACATACAGGGTCGGGACGGATATCTGCATATATGTGATATCTGCATATCTGTGAATCATAATTCATAATTGATAACAGTAAAGATATTGTTCAGACAACCCCTATATAAATAATAACAGTATTAATAACATACTACACAGGGACCTCACTCTACTTTAAAGGCCTCTGTCAGCTCCCACAGGCTCCTTCTCATAATTTCTACCCTATACAAAGCATTATCAGCAGACTTCTGGCTCAATCTGCCTCAGTATACATGGGCCTTGGAAAGAGATCTTGGATACTCATTACATGCCACTAAATGGGCTAAGATTTTCATGTACACATATGCCTCATCATCTAGTAGCTTTATATTAAAAACTCAATATAAGATATTATATCACTGGTACAGATGCCCTTCAATATTACACAAAATGCTGCCAAGTATTTCTGATAAACCTAAGAGGAGACACATTTAATATGGAGCTGTTCATCGCTACGCCCATTCTGGACTTTAGTAATACAAGAGGCCTCTACAATATTGGGTGAAGGAGTCCCTGATATCCCTAAATATTGGTTCCTTAACCATTCTTCTCTCTTCATTTCTACCTATAAAAGGTACTTATTTTAGTATTTTAATAACATATTCAAGGCAGCGATCCCCATTTACTGAAAATCCCCACTTTTACCCTCCATCAAAGAATTGACTGCCAGAATAGACATGTTATCTAATGCCACCTTTCCTTGTCTTTCCTCCCTCCTTCTCCCACACTTATAAGGTTACTGTTTTCTTTTCTTGTATGCTTCCTTGCCTTATACTGAAAATCAGCACAGACTATGTATATTATCTTTCTTGGAGAAAAATAAACAAATTTAACACTAATAACTAATTTATTGTGCTTTAAACAATAATATCTTTAATAAGTTTTAAATTACATTTTTAATGTCTCAAATTATAGTGCTTTCTTTTTTTCCTTGTGCAAGTCTGCTACAAACAATAATATAACAATTTGATTTAGCAGAAAAAAATGATACAGAATAGGTTTTCACAGTCAGTTGTAACTGTGCCCTCTGTAATACCCCTCTTCTCACTATTCCCTCTATTATACCCTTTTCCCCCCCTGTTCTCTCTTTTATTCTCCTTTCCCCACTGTTACTTCTATTATACCTCTCTGTCTGTTTCCTCTATAATACCCTTTTCCCCACTGTTCTCTCTATTATATGCCACTCTCAATAGTTTTCTCCATTATATCCCTCTCTGCCACTATCCCCTCCTTTATAACCCTTCCCTCACTGTTCCCTCTATACCCCTCTACCTATTGTTCCCTATATACTCTTCTCATCACTGTTCTCTTAAGCCCATCCTCCATTGTTCCTAACCCCTCTCTCTTTCCTGTCACTCTACCTATCACCTAATCTTTTCTTTGTTTCTTTTCTGCTCTTTTTTGTCTTTACTCCCTCACATACACATATACATACACACCAGTATTTCCAGCTGCTTGATTTACTGCTCCTTCTCCTCTCTGCTGTCAGTGAGAAGAAAACCAGCTGATAGTACTGCTATGTCTGCGTGCCTGAGATCTGACATTTCAGAAAGGACAATACTGGTGAGCCTACCTATCTGAAATACTGGCTTTCAGTCTGGCACATGCGTTCACGAGAGAAGAAGTCAGTGACTCACATCTTCCTAGGATCACTATATTGCAGCACTTCTGGCAGCCTATAGATACTATACACAGAGTGACTGAAATAAAGCAATATTTCTGGCCTCCCCATTTTGGAAGCCCTTTTGTGAATGGGGGCCCTGGGAAGCCTCTCTGGTTGTCCTGTGGTAGATCTTACCCTGTGGCCATCAAAGCAAGCATGTTTATTTATGTAACTCCCCAATGTTTCCCTTTCACAGGAAGATAATCTGCTGAGTCCTCGGTCTACACATAGGTATACAAAGGGGAGAAAAAATTTAGGAAACCACACTGCAAGAAAGTGTAAGATACTCCAAAGCCACTTGCTGGACACTATTGATAGCCTGGCACTTCCCCAAGCACTTTAACTACTGGATGGATCTAGAAGATGATAGGTGGGACAGGGCATGGTGTACTTTACCTCATGGTTCCTGTCTTGACTACAACTGGCAACTGCTCTATCTATCCCAACAGTCAAACTTATCTTGGGCACCTTGACCTAAGGTAACATGAAACTCAGGCTTTCTCTGGACTTTCTGGGTGTCTTAACACCACATTTATTTTGTGCCTTACAGGAAAAGTACTTCAGCCCCCAAATGAAATGTTGTCAATACCTTAAAATTCATATATTTTTTTCCTTCTGTTTCCTTCTAAAACAGTAACTCAGTTTTAACAAGTGTGTTCAAGCTTCCTTAATAAGAATGGGAGTGCCATATGCCTGCTGTATCATACAATCATGACTGGGACCAACAAAGCCCAATGGAAGAAGGTTGGTACATGTCCCAATTAGTAGAGGAACCAACTAGGAAGCAGTCTATTATGGACCTAGAAAACAAACGTAAAAGAATCAAGTCTAAACCAATTTAGCTAAATAAAAAGTTTAGGGATAAAATGAAAATGAAGAAGCATGCATTTAAATTATTTAAATCTGAAGGAACTGAGGAGTCCTTCAGTAACTATAAGGAATGTAAGAAGAAATGCGAAAAGGAAATCAGATTGGCAAAAATAGAGACTGAAAAACAGGTTGCAAAAGAAAGTAAGACAAACCCTAAAAAGTTTTTAAGTATATATACATGGCAAAAGGATCAGAAAAGATAATATAGGACCCCTAAAAAGTGAGATGGGTGGATTGATAAATGATGAAATGGAAAAAGCAGAGGTATTAAACACTTTATTTTCTTTAAGGTTTACTAGAGAGGAACAAATGGTAGGAATAATACATAAAAATAAAAATGCAACTGTACCATCACATAATATTTATTTGACAAAGGAAGAAGTCAGTTAAAGAAAATTAAGATAAATAAAGCTGTAGGTCCTGACGGCATACACCCAAGGGTTCTTATGGAACTACATTCAGAAATTGCTAGACCGTTGTTTTTACTTTTCATAGATTCAATTTTATCAGGCTGTGTAGGGACTGGCGTATAGCAGATGTAGTGCCGTTGTTTTAAAAGGGAATAAGATAACCAGGTAATTATAGACCTGTAAGTCTGAAATCAATAGTTGGGAAACTACTGGAAGGTATACTAAGGGATAATATACAGGATTTCTTGATGTGCAATAAGATTATTAGTAGAAATTAGCATTCATTTTTGAAAGATTGGTCATACCAAACTAATTAATTAATTAATTAGCTTCTATGAGAAAGATAGTTTGAACTTAGACCAGGGTAGTGCAGTAGATGTGGTTTACTTAGATTTTGCAAAAGTCTTTGATACAATGCCACACAATAGATTGGTCCACAAAATAAGGGAACTGGGTCTAGGAAACAACATCTGTACTTGGATCAAAAACTGGTTGGACAATAGGTAACAAAGAGTTGTGATAAATGGAACTTTTTCTAATTGGTCAAAAGTTTTAAGCGGTGTACCTCAAGGTTCTGTGCTGGGACCACTTCTTTTTAATATATTTATTAATGACCTTGGTGATGACTTAGAGAGCAAGGTTTCCATTTTTGCAGTTGACACTAAACTATGTAAGGTAATAGAATCTGAGCAAAATGTAAAGATACTTGAATAAACTAAAGGTTTGGGGGGCCAAATGGAAGATGAGGATTAACATAGACAAATGTAAGATTATGCATTTAGGGATCAAAAACAAGCATGCTATCTATAAATTACATGGAGTAAATTTAGGAGAATCTTTAATGGAGAAGGATTTGGGAGTGCTCGTGGACAATAGACTTAGCAATAGTGCTCAATGTCAAGCAGCAGCTGCAAGGCCCAATAAAGTATTTTCATGCATAAAAAGGGGCATAGATGCAAGGGAAGACTGTGTAATTTTGCCACTATATAAAGCATTAGTAAGGCCTCATCTCCAATATGGAGTCCAATTCTGGGCACCAATCCACTAAAAAAGACATTTTGGAACAAGAAAGGGTTCAGAGAAGAGCGACTAAATTGGGTATGGAGTCATTGAGCTATGAGTCAGTTTAGGCATGTTTACTTTAGAAAAAAGGCATCTAAGAGGAGATATTATTACTATATACAAATACATTAAGGGTCAATACAGAGAACTTTCCTGGGAACTTTTTACCCCAAGAACACAGGACATGGGGTCACCCACTAAGGTTAGAGGAGAGGAAGTTTCACAACCAGCAAAGGAAAGGGTTCTTTACAGTAAGGATAGTCAGGGATTCACTGCCAGGGAAGGTTGTGATGGCAGTTTCACTTGATATGTTTAAGAAAGAATTAGATACATTTTTAGCAGAAAAGGATATCCAGGGTTACCAGGACCACAAATTTAAATGAAAGACAGTAGTGGAGCCATGGAGAGATAGGACGACCATCTTGGGTCAGCAGGGATTTTTTTTTTCAGATTGCAACAACTTGGAAGTTGCTAGATATGGATTAACTTCAATTATAAAGATAGGGATCGCAGGAGATCCAAAATAGGTTGAACTTGATGGACTGTTGTCTTTTTCAACCAGAAGTGCACCAGATACAAGAAATACTCCAGATGATATCCGATCCCTGAGAGACCACTATATTTATTGATGGTGCTGTAGGCAAACAGGGACCTTAAAATACCTTTGGTGGTCGTTCTCATAAAATGCTGTTTTTTTGAATGGGGCTGGCTTACTTATATCTCATTTTTAAGACTCAAATTTACCTTTCTTATTCCCTTTTATGTGCTCTTGCAGAAGGTATTTGCAATGCAGCAAATCACACACAAATGTAAAATAATGTACCCGCCACACTGGAATTGATAACCAGATCTGGCTCATTTGTAGTATGGAATTCATTAATGGCTTTCAAAACAAATTGGTCACTTAATTTCACAGGGTTTGGGAGCCATGGAACAGATTTCATGGCTCCATCATACCTGGCACACTTTACATTCTGAACAGTTATCCCCTGCATCTCCTGCACAGCTCCTTCACTTTGGCTCCTACACTGCTCTACCTTTTACTAATATAGCATTTACCCTCTGTGTTAGAACTAGTCTCTAGCCTCGTCTCTCCCCATTTCTCTTTACTGGCACATTTCCCCAGGTTACAAATGAGCACCATGCGCCAATCAGCTGTTAATGCTTCTGCTCCTGTCAATTATATATTCTATATTGTATTCCAACAATACCACCAAGTGCTGCCTCACTTGCACCTATCACACTGTGTCCAATACTGCTGTCACAGCTGTGCTCCTCTTAATTTTACCTCTATTTCTAAAAAATTGTATAAAAAAAGAGCCCATTGGTACTAACGACCATCCCTTACTCATTCTTATGCCTTGTTAAAATCTTAAAGACATTTTGAGCAACCACTATATTGTGTGGTTCTTTTTTGAAAGCATGTCAGGGATAGCAGCTGACTTGGGGACCTTTGGGGTGAGTGAGCTCTCAATTTAAAAATACATGATATATGACCCAATATAGGGACAGTTTTAGAGTTAGAACCACCATAACAGAGAATCGTATTTTAAAGATAGAAGGTCATGATTAGTAACTGAGTAATGGCTAGAGTGCCAGGCCATGTCTTGTTTTTTGTGCAAATTCCCCTTGCCTTGAATATAGATATATTCAAATCAGTTTATAAAGTAATTTATACAGCAGGTGCACAAGGCAAGGGGAATTTGCACAAAGAAAAAACATGGCCTGGCACTCTAGCCATTACTCAGTTACTACTCATGATCTTCTATCTATAAAATAAAAGTCAGAGAATTAGTTAGAAATATCTGCAGATATGTGATATAAGCCACCAGCCACTTTCAAGGCTTCTCTGTTAGGTGGTCCTAACTCTAAACTTTAGAGTCCCAATTGTGGGTCACATATCAAATATCTTTCTAAACTAAGAGGTGATATATTTTATATATATATATATATATATATATATATATATATATATATATATATATGATGGTATATATATACCATCATTAATTAACACAAACATCACATGTGGCATCACATTAGTTATGTCACAGAACCATATACGGTTAGTGCATACTTAACCCTATATGGTACCAAAAACAAAGCCCATGAAATTAAATACAAGGTAAATAAAGAGTCTATACAGATGGACATATATATGTCAACCACAGACTACATGTCAGTAGGTTAATAGGTTAATGTACAGACAGTCAGTAGGTTAATATACAGACAATGGAACACGAAAAAAAAATCACTAAAAAAGATGGAAAATTCAGCATTTCATTAATTATTTTATATGAAATATATTGACAATTTATTCTTAATTTGGCAGACAGATATTTCCATTTTTCTAGAACTATCGGATTAATTGAATAACAACTCTTCTCCAGTCAAGTTTACACATAAAGGACTGTATTCACACTTAAGAGTAAAATTGCGAACCTACCTATATACGCATGCAATCCGCAATACCGATTCACAGAAAATAAAGAACCGATTAACCACTCCCCCTGTGTTGGGAGTGTAACGTAAGGATGTAAGTCTTTCTTGCTTCAGGTACGTGCGGACTTTATTAGCTGTGAATCGGTTGTCCGTTTAGGTGCTTATAATTGCTTATGATTCAAAGATACATAACTAAATGCTCTGATTAGGCTTTGAAAAAGTAACGTTTTTATTTTTTTCTAAAAACAGCACGTACTCTCATTAACATATGTAAACAAAAGTTCCATGCATCAATCCTAAGTTTGACATACATGTATGTGAATCGAATTGAAAGCTTAGAAGACTGGACCCCAGCAAAGCAGGTAAGTGGGTATTAAAAAAAAAAAATATTTACTGGACGTATTTTTTTTACATTTTAGTGGCCGGGCCTAGCATTTATTATTATTGGGATATTAACATGGCGCTGTGGGTCCTGGATAGCAGGGCATGCTGGCGCTTGTGGTTCTCTATTTTAGCCATAGCGGCGGAGGGGGGGGCAGGGAGGAAGGGGTTCATTTTTTTATTATAAAAAAAAAAAAGAAAAGCTTAACTGTGGTAGGAGCTATTACGGCTCTGACTGCTTTTTTTTTTTTTAAGGCTGTTTTAGCTACGGCCAATTCAGAGGTGCATGATTCTAAAGAAAACCGCACCTCTGAAGAGTACGTTTTAGTGGATCCGCATTCTTCCAGCTGTGAAGAATAACATTTAATTGACTCCCTCTGAAATTTAACATGGTTTTGCACAGTTGTATTTTTCTACCTTATTTCCTCTTATTCTCAAACTATGTATCAGATCCTATGAGACCACTTAATTCATTAAAGGATGATAAAAGCAAAACCCATCCTATTAAGTGATCGTCTTCTACCTATATTAGTCCAAAATAAACAATTTAGCCTCCCGTATTTCTTTAGAAGTATATAGAGACCTTTGAATTCCTTATAAAGGAAAAAGATCTAAGGAAATCTATAGATCTGCCCTTTTTTATTTGTGTAATTGAAGAACTTCCCCTTTACTTTCTAATCTACAATACACAATAAAAATGGCATTGACTGTGAAGCAAAAGCAATGGTAACTTAAAGAATAAATTGTTTCAGCACTACACAATACAAAGGCAATATCACTGCATTAACCTTAAAAAAGACTACAACTATCACTGGAAATTACATTATGGGCCCGATTCAATTGCCCGCGAAGCTTAGTCACAAAACTTTTCCGCAAATTTACATTGCAGATTTTAATACGCACCTCATAGATAATATATAATATATACCCATAATATACAAGAATAGGCACAGTTCATGCTTTTTCCTGTCTGCGCAGACAATTGAATCATGTTTTTTTTACCTAAAAAGTCCAAAAATAGCTGTAAATATTTAGAAACAGACAGAGATAATTCTTTATTTTTCATTGGATGTAGAATGCAATACAGTTTAGAGAGATACCAGTAAAAAGCCAAAATCATCTAGCGAGGACCTATCTTTAGAACCTTGCACTTCAGATACTGGCTGTAACTGTGCTTGCATGAGTAGTGAGCTCATGCGCTGTCCAATAAGCAGAGCTGATTATAGTGATATCTGTGAAACCTGGGAGCAGGCCGGTGCTAGGTCTCTGGGCACCCTAGGTGAAGTTAGGCCTGCCTCCCCCCTCCCCGCACCACTACTCGACCCACACGCCCCTCCATGCCCCCTCCAAAACCTCAGTTTCCTTGGTGTTTCGTAAGTGTAAAAACTGCCATTTGTACTTACTGTGCATGCGTGGGGCAGATGTTAAGCTAATTTTCGCTCTAAAAATCTTTGCGTATGGGCCTTATTCGTAACCGCTTCATATTACCGATCATGGGGGCGTGCCTGCCATACGAAAGTCGTAACCACGCACCAAGGGCGGGGTGAGGCATTTAAATTGTACAGTATGGGCATACTAAGCGTCGTTAATACGCATTGAATGTACACACTGCCGCAGAAACAAACAGAAAAGTTAGGGTAGGGTTTGCCGAGCGTATGGAAGCTAAACTAGATACAAGCAAGGGGAGTGCCTATTGCCGTGCATCGGTGGTTCGTTCGGCGTAAATACGCTACGCACACCAGCGTAGGTCTGGATCAGGCCCAGAGTTATGTTGCGTTACATAGCGTAACATCTGCCGCGCGCATGCTTTGAACATACAAAATGGCGTTTTTAAGTCTCCGCCAGGCGTAAATACGTTTGAAAGCGTTGTTCTGGATCTGCCCTATTGATTGTTACTGCACTGAATGTCTATGGAGAGAATGAAGACTGAATGTAGCCTCCATTACACATCTACAACCTGGTTCCATTCCAATACACATCTATTCCCACTGCCATTATCCAACTCCCTTCCTCGATCTATTACACATATCCCTTCTGGTCCCTCCCTTTCCCCCTCCATGTCTCTCCTAATTACAGATATCCCTCTCTACTCCTCAATTATACATCTCCGTCTCAGTCTCTGTACCTCCTCCATAACAGATATTTCTTACTGTCTCCCCTCTCGTAACTTCCCTGCCCTCTCTACATTATTCATATTCGTCCCTTTCAATTTCCTTGTCAATATTCTCTGAAGTCTTGTGTAGCACTAGCAGTTCCAGGCCACAATTAGTGATGTCACTTGTCTAAGGGGTGGAGTCATGGGGACAGAGCCAAAGTTCCCCACGGCGCCACTTTGTTCAGGCAGCTTCTGGAGCACAAGCTCCACTGGCTCTGCCCTCACTACACCCCTGGTAGGATGTCACCCTCCTGGTTGTGAAGGTGCACCCATAACAGTTCATCAGTGCATCAGGGCCCCAAAAATGTAGGCATGCCACTGTGTTAAGCTTCTCAAATTTTAAAAGAAAGGGAGGGTAATGGGCAATGTGGTATGCTCCTCCCAGCTCTGCATTAGCAGTAAGAAGTGTTTGTGTCCAGATTTAGATGGTGGTAGATGCTAATGCAGTAACCCAGTACATGATAACCCATAGTTGCCAACTCTCCCTGAATATCAGGGAGATTCCCTGAAGATTGGGTAATCTCCCTGACTCCCTGAAGTGTTTGGTAATCTCCCTGATTCTAATTTCATCCATTGAGGTCTATGGAGATGGCCAATTTCATGGAGGCCAAAATGTAACGAAAGACTCAGCTGCAGTGTCACTTTTATCTTTTCTATAAAGATAGTACTGAAAGTATTCACTGACAATTTAATAATCGATAAATACTGCCATTTTTATTGTAAAATCATTTTCCTGGCAGTGCTAGATACACATATGGGTGGAGCTATTTACAGGACACACCTCTTTGGCGGTACAGGACACACCCTTTTGGTGCAGTGCCTGGTGATAGTGGTCTCACAATCTCCCTGATATTCATTTGCAAAAGTAGGCAACCATGTGATAACCTTCAGTATGTAACTGGCTATACAGATAGAGCCCAACATGAATGTACCTTCTGGCAGGTGTAGCTGTGTTCACCTCTGTCTTAAGTTGCAATTCAGTTAACATGCTCTCCCATCCTTTCTCTCATCTGCTTTGCTTCTCTAACAGTAACACAATCCTAAATGGAGAAATATAAGTTCCCATTTTGGTATACAGCAATATGTCATTTGCTAAACATTGCAAGTGATAAAAGTGCTGTCTTTTGGTTCTTTATGAATGTTTGGTAAAAATTCCCCTCCATAAGTGATTTTGTCATATCAGTTTCTGTAGCCAGCTTGTAGATGCACAGCCCAGATTAGCTATACTAATTAAAGAAAAAGAAACATTGATTATAAAACAGTCTATTGTAATATTAGATATTAGATATATTGAATCTTTGAACATTGAAACAAAAATGCAAACAAGCAAAAGTGTAATGATGAAGGTACTGACTGCGCTATCTGGTTAGTACTTACTCTAGCACTTATAAGCCCCCATCCAATCACTAGCTAGTATCAGCGATCAGCACACCTTAAATAACTCTTACCTCCTCTCTGCTTCACATGACTTGTATATTGGACGTCTCATCCTAACGAAGCCCCCACACAGAGGGGTGAAACGCGTAGATAGCCCTGACAACATCCAGCTGAGCCCGCGCGCACGTGCAGATACTGCCGCTTACAGAGCGAAAGAAAAATCTTCACTGCATCGTCCAGCTGACAGCCTCCGTGACATCCGGACACCGGCTCTTAACCAGAAAGGACTCCTGGGGATTGATAGAGCACCGCTCTCTCCCCTGTCGGCACAAGGCTGCACTTAGGACCCGCACGGCTGTGCAGAGGACCGTTCATTAATATAACCGCCGATAGACACCTCCGTCTGGCACGCCTCAACAAACCACCGGAGAGGTAACACTCAGACCGCTAGTCGGTCATACAGCAACACCACCCGCTGCTTACATCTTATACGAGCATCCACACTCGTTGCTATAGTTATTGCAGCATCCGAGTGCAATAGCTCAGTAGCGCTTGCCATCCCGGCGCTGATTTGTGCACTTTGCACACTACATACGCTATTTCCATATCTTTAGCTTAGCACTTGTTACCCCTGCAATTTAGTGTGCATTGAAAGTGATACCACTTACTTACCATTTACTAACATTTGCGATTATCTGCACAATACTGTGCATTAACATTGAGACACTGTGCATAACAACGTCTTTTCCATTAACAGGTGGCTATATCTGCGGACACCATCTTGTGGACTGTTTTGTCTTCTGTGCATGTATCCATTATTGACAACACCCACTATATACTCCTGTATCCCATAAATCTTTTGGATACCTATCTGGGTGCAATTGGCATTCACTTGGATGCAATTTGTTTGTTTAATTTTAATTTGTGTTTATGTGACACCTTATATACAGTAAATACTTTAGCCATCAATTCATGTTGTATGTGTGTTTTTGATCACCACGGATCGATCCCATTGGTACTCCTCCACACGCCTTACCCATAGCGCTTAGTAATCCCAATTTTATAAACAAGCAAAAGTATTTGTCAATAATTTTAATGTTATTACAATGCTGTAAAAATTGTTAAAGGTCATGTATTTTGTTAATGGCAGTGTTGAATTTTGTATGGATATGAATTAATAATGAATCACAGTCTATAAAATAAAGTGGAACATTTGAGATACTTAAAGACAGTTGTGTGGATATGATACAGGATAGACAACAAAAGGTTGCAGTAAATGAAATCCCCTCTGGGGGTGCTAAGGTTACCACTGGAGTTCCCAGGGAGCTGTACTTGAACCAATGTTATTTAACAGTGCTAATTTATGCTAAAGGGGTGGCGGCTTCAGATTGCTAGGACCTTTTAGAAAAGAGGCACCTGCGAATGCGCCACAGTTCCTGGGCGTACCAGAATGGATTCTGGATCCAGATCCTTCGTGGTAAGCAATACGTTGGTAGGGCAGGACAGAGCTGGAAGCATAAGCATTTTTGCTCTGTGGGAGGTATTTAGATTGTAGGGATGTCTTCAGCACATACGTACAAGCCCATATCTGCATTTTACATGGGGGCGGTGCAGAAATGTTAAGGTGGGGGCCTGGGGGCATAACTCTGTATGAGCCTGTATGGAGTTTAGGATGCAGGAGAGATCTGGCATCAGTCTGAATCTGGTCCACCGTGTTTCCTGTCTACAACAGTCCAGTTTTTGTGAACCTTTGCCATTATTGCCCCGATTAAGAAATCTGAGATTACAATAGGATTATTGTGGCCTTATGCTGCTGTAGCCTTAACTTCAAGTTTTCAAGGGTTTGTGCATACTTCTCTTGTAACAAATTGTTATTAAAGTGAATGTCACCTGTTCTAGATCCAACCAGTCCAGCCAATTTCCTATGACCTCTGTAAATGCCTAGTAAATGTCATCCATATATGGCATTCAGACACATAAGGACTGTGTTTAAATTTAATTTTTAATAGAATTTGCTTTTATCTGGCTGTATCTTAATGTGCTTTTTCTGTAACTGCACCAAGATAAAGCAAGAACAGGCTGTTATAAGGGAGTAAGTAGGAATACTGCCACCTTATTGTAAAAATGAATATGTAGATTAAGTTATTATTGCTGTTTACAAATACACCATTTTTAGCAAATAAACTTACATAAATATTCACAATTTATATTCACCACACACTCATACTGTGAAAGTTGTTCTTTGGTTTTTGGTCCATGTGGATGATTTAACAATTGAGAAAATCTCTTGCAGGGTGCTTAGAATCTAGAGTGAAAGAGGACTGACACATGACAATTGACTAACCATATGCTTACTATGTATTGTACAGAGACAGTGGCTGACTATATGTCTTTGTGGAATCACACTAGCAGAAAATATTAATGACTGACTTAAGCTGTATTCCCAAACATGTGATTGTATTATTTCTTTCTCATGCTTTCCCACATAAAGTGTCCACCCCACACATTAGATTTGCTGACATTTATAGGCATGGGATTCCCCTCATCTCTGCATACAGGGGGTGGAAATTATCACTGCTAGAATTTGGCAGGAGAGTGAAACTCTCTGTCTCTGCCTTCTGTTTATATTCAGTACAGAAATCCCATATTGCTGTATATATAATGATGCCCACAACAAACATCATTAACCATACCACTCGCTATGATCCAAATCATTATTTTATTATTATGCTAATAATAATAGTCTCAGTAGTATCAAATACAATGGGACTGTTTCATTTTATAATTATAGAGGACACTTAAAGAAATGTTATTCTTTAATGATCTGACAGAACTATTTAAAATGCTAATTAAAAAAAAATATGATTGGACTGTTAGATGTTGCCAACTCTGTCACTAAGTGCAAATTAATGACCATTGCCTCCTTTATATCTCACTGAATGTTCCACCCATATTTAGCAGTGGCCATTTCCACTGTGGATATCAGGTTATACTCACACAATACAAATCACATTATGCTTACAATACATCTCCAGGTTTTAAAGAAAGAGATACAAAATTACCTAATTATGTGTAATTTTGCTCAACTGATTCAGAGCTTGGTAACAACGTTTACAAGCAAAGCAAGAACATTAATTAGTAACATTCTTAACATTACAATGGAGATACAGAACACTCACAATGGTCGTCCTCCTCTAGCACATAGAGACTTACGTAGAATTGGTTTTTTTGCTTTACTTTTTGGTAAAAAGCAGGTGATCAGAGCCCTACTGTGAACTTAAGAAGAAAAAGCTGCCCTGTTACTGTTAACATAGGAGGCAAATTGCGTAAACACTCCCTTAATTGACCCAATGTGAAAACCTACCTACCTTTGGTTGCAAAGTGGCATACACAACAGAGAATAGGTTTCATTGGTATGCACCTGTGTTCTGTGCATTCACAGTGTATAAAATGCCACATACAGCAAAATACTACAGTCTCTTAACTACACATGATGTCCAAAGTGTCGGCCATCTTCCCTACTGCTGCTTTGCTTTGCAAATAATTGGACGTGAACATTACATTTAAAAACAAAGTTAATCCAACATAATTAATTTAAATTAATTTCCTCCCATTCCGTTTATAAAGTCATTTATGTAAGGAAATTTTGTAAACTGCATCCACTTAATTTATAGTGAACAATTAGTTGCTGTTTATTGATTATGTGAATGTTTTTCTCATAGAGTAACAGACTATATTAACAGATAATCATGTCATTCACTGACAGCACCACCATAATTACACCCTGGCACACTTGTGTAAAAGGCACTTTCATGAAACTTCTCCTGGATAGCAAATTTATTAAATGGTTATGCACAAGTTCACATATGTTTCTCCCATTTACTAAAGACTGGACAGGATTCATATCTTTAAGCACAGAAATGAGTGTTGTGTAATTGTCTATTCCATCAGTTAGTGGAAATAACTAATTCATTGGTGAGATGCATTTGCATAGGTATAAGGATTCCATTACAGAGAAGTTTCATTGTGTAATCCTAATTGTTCTAGCAGTGAAGTGGTTAAAACTCTATAAGTAGTAGTAAAATAATGGTCAAATAACCTGAATAGAGCATCACTGATGCATGGGTTAGTAGCTTCTTTTTCAGGCTTCTCCACTGGGATGTGTTGTGACATAGACTTTTCACCCTCCTTACTTCCCCTTCTCCTATTACCTCCACTACCCCCTCTATCCCTGCAAGAGGAATCTCACCCGCTCTTCACCTGCCTCCTCACTGCCTCCCTGTACATATCTTCCCATTACTGTCCACTGGTTATTTACACTGCACTGACCACCCCCTCTCAGCTTCTGATTCTCTCTAGGTGGGTTTTCCTTAGTAAGGCATCCCAGAGCTGTGACATAAAGCTGAGAATCTGCAGAGAGCATCAAGGAGGTAGGAGAAGTCAGCATCTCGGTGTCTGTGCATAAAGTGTGTGCTCATGTGTGTGCATACTTCAGAATGATCAGTGTATGAAAGCAAGCATGTGTGTAATTGTATGTCTAGGAAACCTGTGTATCTGTGTGTGTTTTTAAGCAATTATACATGATTTATCTATGTGTAGGTTCATTGACATATTTGTGGTGAATTTCCTGAATTCTTCTAGTGTGTGTGTGTGTGTGTGTGTGTGTGTGTGTGTGTGTGCGTGTGCATATACACTTTGTGGTTAATTGGAAGGTCCTTAAATATTATCTATGTAACTTATCATGCTACTTATGTTATTTCCTGTAATTTCAATAATTAGAGTATTGTAGGTAATTTCTAAATTCATACACTGTGTAAATGGTAGATCCTTATATAACTGTATTCATGTGTAAAATCCATCACCCAATAAAGTCTCTAGTAGCAGCAACCATCACTGATTGCCACAACAAACCCACATTGTGTGAAGTAGTGTACATTTCTTTCCCCATACAAAGCTCACTATGCAGGGTTCCTTTACGGCACCTAAAAATAATCACTGTTGTTTCCATCTCATATATGAGATTGCCCTCCCACTGATCCCATTTGCAAGAGCATCTAAATGGAGTGTGTGAGGTGTTTAGTAAATTCTCTTCTAGGAATGTGATTGATAAGCCCCTAAATGTTTGTTGAAGGTACTTGTGACATGTTTTTGTGATTCTTTTAGGCACCCACCTTATCTAGCGTGTCCTTTGCAGCCCCTCCTTATAAAACAGGGGGGACCTCTGTATTTGTAAGATCAGATCAGGCGGAGGAGAGCACAGCACAACATATTCTGCAGCCAGCAAGAGAGGGACAAAGAGAAAGGGGGACAGAGACAGAGCTGGCACAGCTTGAATAAAGAACCCTGTAAGTATCATATTTAAGACATCATTGCAATAAGAGGAGAAGATGGGGAGGGAGATATGGGTGTAGGAGACAGAAACAGCTGCTATGTTTCACTGAAAGAGGACAATTGCCAGAGTTCTGAATGTATTGTTGGATCTTGTGGCACTGAAAGGGTGAAGCAGTTGCTCTCAGAGTGAAATGCGCAGACCATCCTGTCGTCTCTTAACACAAGGGAAACACAAATGGAGAGAAGCAGATTAGGGTTGTGAGATGGGCAGTGGTTGAGAGATGTAGACAGTGTTTCTGTTTGTTTATATGTGTTTGTTTGTTTGTTTCCGGGGAAAAAGATGTGTAAGTGAATACAGGGCATAAACAAAGCATACTGTAGGTTACATTGCTCTATAGTTTAACCCATTAGCCAATAAAGAAATCTAATTAGCATTCGATGGCCTTTCTCCATTCAGAGAGCAACTGTAGTAAAATACATTGCAGACTTGGTAGTCACAAGCTTTGCAAATAACCAATTTCCTTTCACTGAGAAAATAAATAATCAAACAATAAGATCACATAGTGCGCTAAACACTTTCTTGCACAGTGAGATTTAAGGATAATATAAATGGGGCGGAAAGGCCATTGTCAGAATGGAGGAGAAAATGAGAAACGGTGCAGTTTAGGATAGGAGATTTGGATTGAAAGACCCTTTTACTACACTACTCCAGTCATATACCCTAAACAGAGGACAAGGGTGTGCAGGATATCTGGAAAATAGCATATGCATGGTAAGGAATGAATGCAATATACTTAGAAAGCAAAAAAAATATTCATATTGTGTGCCATATTATATCCACTTTCCCATTCTGCTGATTTCCACATATAAAAGTGGAGTCAGGGTAGTGGGTAACCAGGCACCAGTCACAGAGCCTACTAATGTTGCTGCCAAGTCTCTCTCGCAGAGATGTATGCCAGTGGGCAATGCTAAAGCTAAGAAATCAAGTTTAATTTCCATCAATCAGACCAGATCTGGATATCACCATTTGGCTAAAACCAAACCCAAAGTGATCTGCATATTCTAATTATATGACCAAGTCCCATGATAGCATCTATGAGACTGGCAATACCTTAGAAGGAATGACCTATCTAGGAAACAATGACTGACTTGTCCTTATTTATATATGGTTAGACAAACAAATTTATTATGATGAAAAATCTAAATATTTTTATTTATGTTTTTTGCATTATCAATTAACAGTATACTCAGCGCAGTACACAAATCACATGCACAGCAAACATGTACAACAGAATGTCTTTTTGTCAAAATGGTGTAACTGTGTTTTTTTTTTTTTTACACACACAGCAACACTTGTGAGCAAACTGTTCCTCCCAATAAATGTGGCCTATAAGTTGCCACTAAATTGCAAAGAAGTGGACTATCCCTTCACTTCTTATTGCACTTTCGGAAATGGCAACTCCCCAATATCATCTGCTCTTTCATAGATCTGCCATGCCTCTAGCAGTTTCTAGATATTTATAGAAAGGATCAAAGTAATGAATATTGAGTTTACATCCTAAAAGCTAATTTTCAGAGAGGCTAGAAATCTATATAATCAAAGGTTATACACTGCAGATGAATGAAGATGATATATTGTATTACACAAGAGATCTTTACTGAGACTCACCACCTCATACACATATTGAATTACCATTGTGCATGAGAGAAAACATATGAGCTAGCAAAAATGTTACCTCTTTCTTATCTCATTGTTCACAATAACTAATAAAATGTGAAATCATGTCAATAATAGCTCAAAAATTTTGACTAGGAAGAATTATTTCTACAAAAAATAGTGTTTTATGTTGATAATAAAAGCCAATGTTATAAATTTACAAGAGACTCGCATTACATAAATCTTTACTAAAATATTATAGTTCTGAATCTTGTAAAACATTCAGTTGAGATATTAGGGTGTGTGTATGTATGTGTATATATGTATGTATTTCCACAACTAAGCATTCTGATTGAGGAATAACAATATGCTTTGAATAACATTTGTGCATTTTTTCAGTTAACTCTGAAACGCTTCTAATTCATCTATTGGCCTTCAAATTTGTAAAAATTATTTTCTATGTTTCATATTGTGACCACTGAACCTGAAAACTGACTTTTTCAGATATAAAATATATTGTTTAGTGATGAGCTGACTACACTGCTGTTCTCTTGTGACATAAAGTATTACTTTCCAAAATCATTATGTCAAAATAATAGTCACCACTGAGTTACCTTGATTACATTATACACAAATTATATTGTAAACCACACCCCTCTGTGACCCAAAAATGTCCAGAAACACCAGGGCTTTTGGAAAGTGTGACATTTGCTCCTGGTTGCAGACAAGTCCTTGGAACTCCTGTTACAGTAAACCAGTCAGACTTTTGACTTTCTTCCTCTCCATTTGCCATGAGGCCGGATTGTAAATGACCTCTGTGACCCAATTGGTATGCAATCTCCTCAATCCAGACTTCTGACAACATCCTAAAGGAGGGCTGAGTTGCCATCCAGACATCCAAAATTACCACCATTTTATGTTGGAAAAATAGGGTAAAGTATAGGTCTAATAAGTTCTTCCATGCAAGGGAGTGTGTACATAGAGATGCATGGATAGAGCTGGGATATGATAGCCGATCCTCATGTATGGTGTGGTCAGAAATGCATCAAAATCATCTCTTTAGATCCGGTCCAGTAAAACTATTTCTAATAATTTCTCTTAACGTCTGTAAACAGCCTTTGTTTGTATATAGGTATTAAAGAGAAAACCACCAATGTAGCGGTCTCTACCTGTAATCTGTAATTTGCTTTTGTTTTATCTTAGCAATAGTCTGATACAAAACTGAAAAACCTCTCTTTTTAAAACTTTATACTGGGAATACTCTCTTAGTAACAGAATTCCTGCCACTGAAAGGTAAATTGTCGGAGATATAAAAGAAAAAATAATAGTTTATTAAAATATCATTTAAAATAAAATCTTTGATTAATATCTTCATTTGAAAAATATACACTTTTCTAACTAATTATGAAATTTATGAAACATAAATTACTAATTATTCAGAATTCCACCATGCTTTTATGAAAAAAAATAATTCAGGGATATTAAGGTAATGCGAGAGCTGAATCACACTTAATAACGTACCTAGATAGACGCATGCCGTGTGCATATCTTGGAACTTTTTTTTATGAATTGTGCATGGGCTATACAGATGTTACGCAAAGAAAACCGTTAAGCATGGAGTGTGTCTAATGAAGTCGGTGGAGGGAGGCATTTAAATAGGGCAGAATGGGCTAAGTTTGCAAAGCAAGCAAGTACTTTAGCAAAATCCGCAGAAAGATACGCACAGAGGGCCTGATTCAGAGGCTGAAAATAAGAACTTAAAGTTACTCCTGGGCAAAACCATGTTGATTTCATGGGGAGTCAAGTTAATTTTATTCTATGCATGCAGGGAGAATGCTTTGCTTTAATTATTACACACAGATACCTGATCACCTTAACTTTTAAACTGCTAATTAGACTTGAGCTGGGAAACATCACCTTTTAACTATAATACTGTTGCAACAAATGAAATTTGACTCCCCTGAAATCAACATGGTTTAGCCCAGGTGTAACTTTAAGTTCTTATTTTCAATCTCTGAATCAGGGCCAGAGAGTTAAGGTAGCCCTATGGATGTGGAAAGCAGTAAATATCCATAAGAACCAGGGGAGGGTTATGGGAGTTGCCTTGTCACCTAGGTGTGTTTTTTTTTTGCAAATCTATGTATAGTGATTTCCTTCCTATCTGTGAATCAGGCCCCCAGTCACTAAAGTAGATTTCTAGGATTCAATTGCAGTACCGTAGTTGGGTGTATATATAATAAGACCAAATACGCACTAAAACTGTAGCATGTGCATGTAAGGTCACAAAATGTGGGGGATTTACAAGCCAAGCGATCAGAATACATCCCTTTTAGAGGGCAGAATCCAGGCCCGCGTCATGGGGCACACTGACTGAGCTTGGAGAGATAAAATTTAAAGTGTATTTCAAATCTGAGCTCCCATGATCCTAATAGAATTTTACACATATTATTGAGTCTTGTTACAGTAACACTATTTCTAACAAAATCTTTCATTTTTTAAAAGACAAGTGTAATCCACTAGAGAACAGACTTTTATTTAATGCAGTTTCAACCAATTGCTATTCAGTTTGTTACCATCCCTGGGCTTCATCTAGGTAATAATAATTTATTGGGGAAGTCTTGGGGGGTGCACAGGCAGAGTGAGTGTGAGGGGAGGATGGAAGCAGGTGCAGAGTTTAGTAATTGGTCTGACTGGGAGGTGTATAGATGGGGCTCACATAATAGCCTGTTGCATTTTCTGTTACACAGACCAGAAACAGCTGAATGGGGCCTTTGTTAACTGGTTCCTTCAGGAATAGAGAAGGCAAAATACCTGACCCCCCTTCACTAGCTCTGCCTCCCTAGCCCACTACTCCCCCCTCCAATC